>JANITW010000006.1:10822393-10832807 GCA_027564335.1 Erythroxylum williamsii | reverse complement strand
GTCTCTTATCGTAGGATATGTACCGGAATGACCTACGGGCGTTCCGGTGGATACTCTATGGTAAGGGGGCGCTACAAGTAATTAGGGTAAAGGTGATGACTGCCTATTATTTAAGTGGAGTTAGAGGAAAAAATATACAACTTCATACTAACTTAGTGGGCTAGTAGTAAAAGTGTATAGTTTCTATTACTTAGTCCTTAAGATCTTGTAAGCTTATATAAAAACATCTTATGTAAGTTATTTTAGTATGAGATATACATCCAATCATCTGCTTGGAGAGAATTTGAAAGCTTTATGAGAAAGTCTCATTATAAAGAGTTTTGAGTTAGGAGTTCTTGAGTGTTCTTATTAGCATTCTTCAATAAAGAATGTCTTAAATTTTCTTTGTATTCTCTAAAGTTGACTTTATTGTATCTCTCTCATGTATCCTTTAATTTGTTTGGATTATGTATGCACTTACGTAATTAAGTGTGTGGGAAAGACCTAGACATGAGAGTTAGTAAGACATTTAAAAAATTATGTATATGTTATTCGAATATCATAGAGGAAGGCTATATTAAGCTTTTGAAGACTTAAACTTAATTGTTGTATAAGGAATTCAGTTTATTTTAGTCTCATTATATTGAAATTGAAATTTTTTTCGTAATAGCTAGTACTAGAGCTCAATGAGGAGTTTTTCATTGATCACTATCAAAATTCAAAAGTGGGTGAAAGCAATCTTGTAGAGAAGGTTGCTAAATTAGAGGCTAGTATTAGTCCTTTAGTCTTAATGAATAAAGATATGGTTCTTTTCTTGAAAAAGTTTGAATCTTTAGTGCGGGATCTTTAAAAAATTAGACAAGCACTTGAAGGCAATAAAAAATCATGAGGAGATGAGCTATAATTTGTTGATGCTATATGTAATATGATTATACCTAAAATGGAGTTTAATTGGAGACCAATTCGATAAAGAAAAAAGTTACAAGTTTTTTTTAATGGTAAGCAGACTACTAAGAAATCAAAAACAATTTAGTGCGAAGTAGAATAATGCTTTACAGATTAAAAGTGTTCAATTTGAAAAAGATATCAATCACAATTATTTATATGATGGATGATGTTAATTTATGGTAAAGGACATTGACCTATAACCACATCAATATATGTAGTTCTTTTATTGATATTTGGGAGAAAATAAAGGAGCTAATGAACAAGCTCCTCCTTAATAACATTTATTGACTCATGAGAAAATCTTTGAAAAAATAAAGTCAAGATAGTTTGATGAGGGTGTATATGAAATAATCTATATCATTAAACTTCGACATTCATAATATGTCTAAAGAGGACAGGTTATTTAACTTCTTAATAACTTGTAAGGTTAGGTACAAATGGAGCTTTAGAGGCAAAATGTGAATGACCTCTTTAGTGTTATTGCAATTATAAATACCTTAATAGATCTTTACAATCAGAATCAATAGGGATAACTAGAGGAAAGGTAGAGCACAAAAAGATTCCAAAAAAGATAAAAGGAAGATAATGAAGTTTTCTTCATATAAAGTAAAGAAGAAATAAAATAAAAATTTGATGTTACTTTCTTCTTTTTTTAGGGACCATACTGTACTTGTAGATGCCTAAAATTAATGTGTAAATAAATTATAAAATCACGAAGTGCCAAGAAAGAGAGATAAGGGTTCAACAAAAGAAGTTTTCCTTAATTTCTGCCTCAATTTATCTTTATTGGAGGAAATGGACCTTAAGAAGGAGCATCTAGGCAAAAGCAAGCTATCTAATAGAAATAGTGGATGGTATGTGGGTGATGAGGCTCTACTTAGGAGTCTTTAAAAGAATCACTCATGCATAAGCGCCCATAATTATTTTGACATCAAATTCTTCTGGTGGAAGTGATACGTTAAATTTCTAAGTCTAAATGGAATAATGGTCTAAGTGTTAGAGAGCTTTAGCTAATTCTTGACACATAGGTTGGCGTGAAAATCGCATGTCAACAAAGGAATAATATGAAGTCTTATGAATAGATAAGACAAATATTTAATATCGATGAAATCATGAAAACAGGTGAGAGTTAGAATGTTTTGGTGTAAATTAGTGAAAACATTCAATAATAAATGAGATTTAGATGATGAATTGAAGCTGATTGACATAACTAAATTGTTTGAGGTTATAAGGTCAAGGAAGTAAATTGATTTCATGAAGAAAGTTCAAAAGTATAAAAACTTATAAGGTTTTTTACAAATGTAGTTTAGATTATTGGCAAACTTAGTTATAAAGTAATGTCACTATATCATGAGTGTACTGAGATGACCATGCACTAAGATGGTTTAGGATGACTAAAAAAAGAACTTGTCAAAATACCTATTAGTTCAAAAGGCGATGACATGGTAACACATGTCAAAAATATGGAGTAGTGAGCTTAGGAAATAGAAACACTTATTTATGATATGGAAAGTGGATTGTTAATGTGATAATAGAGTGGATCATCTTTTATTTATCCCTAATATTTTTAGGCATTCCTTAAACACTTCTACTCTTTCTCTCTCTCTACAACGATCTTTGTTCAATTTAGATTGCTACTTTCTCTTCTTCATTTTACCACATGTAGACAATATACCAAAGACAACCTTATGACATCTCAAACTTGGATTTTTTTTGCCCCAATGTGCCACATTTACAAAGTTTACTTGTATAAGCCAAATAGGTCTCTAAATAACTTCCATGTTAGATGTTAAAGGAGACTTTGAGCAAAATTATTGTGCCATATTACTCATTAGTGGGTTGAATTAGAAGAGACAAAAATGGGAGAGTTAAGATCAAATGTAATGAAGATGGTGTTTTGCTTATTGAAGTTGAAACTACTTATGTTATTAATGACATTTATTCAAACTACACATCTAGCTTAGACATTCTTGAACATGTTCTAAAGCTCATATTTTTTTAATGATGTCTCTTCATTCCTTTATTAGCGGCTTAGGTATCGAACCAATCTCTTATTAAGATTGAGAAATCAATTCCTTCTTTGTTCTTTTTTCTTAGCTTTTTTTTAGGATACATGTACTTCAATTAAAATGTGGCAAAAAAATGTATTGGCATTGACATTCTTCATATGGTGTTAGATGCATAAATTATACATCTATTCATCAATTCATGGTCTAACATAGCATATGAAATCCACATCAAAATCAAGTCCTATATTGATTAGCCTTACTCATCAATTAAGAATAGATAGAGAACATTGTAAACAGTAGAAGTTTCTAAAAGGCAAAGGAAAAACTTAAGAAAATGACAAATTATCATTTTTAGTATGTGCTATTATTAAGTCTAAACTAAGAGCCAGATAGCATGTTTAAGTTTCTCTATTCACATACTTCATTACCTACATCAGTAAAATATTAATGGAAGCAATGTTTTGAATTAGATGGTTTGATTTATAAAACCTATAAAAGTAACAAGTTTAAATAATTAGATATGGAACTGGAAAAATCCCAAAATATTTGATATTTGTAAATTTGTTAGCTCTTTACTTTAATGTGGGATATAAGTTCAATTATTTGTATATGTAGAGTTTGACAGCCATGTGAAAAAGAAATTACTGTAAAGAGTTTCAAACATAAATTTTTAAGTGCTTTAAAGATAAAGTATCTTAAACTTTTTTTTATTCCATAGATTTTATCTTGTCTCTCTTATCTCCTTTGTTCAATTGAATTATACATGCACTTCTATAATTTTAAGAGAAACATTTGAATGTAAGTGTGAATGAGACATTTGAACCACTTATATGAAAAGTTGTCAAACATTATGAAAAAAAATTAAATTGAACTTTTGCCAAACTTAAATTTAACTACTTTGTTCTTATTCGACTGTTTGTGGAAAATTTTACATGAAACGAGACCACCTAATGACCGAGTCAATAAATTATTGCGAAACCCTCATACTAGACTTCATAATTTAGTAGTGGACTAATTAACAGCTTAGATTATAGTGGTAATTGTCAAGACCATGGGAGAACGACAGAAGCAGGATAATGAAAGAGAAAGTTCTCTATTTTCATTAAAAGACTTCGTACACAATTTTTGTACAAGTGAAGGAAAAAGGAAAAAAACAAAAAATTGTAAGAATCGTAACTAATTGTTTTTTCGCTATACACGTTATGCATGGTGGCTGTGTATTTTTGTTACTGCATTTGTTGTGGTAGGTTTCGACAATCCCTCCGCAAGTTAGGTCGTGTCAACAACTCGTAACTTGAAAATAAGGTGAGAAAAAATTGGAATAGCCAAAGGCTTAGTGAAGGGATCAACAAGCTTCACCAAGCCAGAGCTTGGATGAAATGTGAGAGGTGTTGAGAAAGCCTTCCTTAACTACATCACGGATGAGATTGCAATCAATGTCGAGGTGCTTGGTCCACTCGTGGAAGACCGGATCGATTCTTCGAAATGTCGATGGCTGCAATGTTGTCGCATTTTAATGGAATTGGTAAGGTAATTGGCAATTGCAGATCATGACAGAGATAAGTAAGCCAGCGAAGCTCGCAGAGAGTACTGACCATACTGTGATACTCGGCCTCGGCAGCGGAGCGGCTAACGGTGCTCTATTTTTTGGTCTTCTACAAGAGTAAGGAGTTACCAAGGAAGACACAATAACCAGTGAAGAGGCGGTGAGAGAAGGTGCACCTCGCCTAGTTTGGATCTGAATATGCATGGAGTTGCAACTTACCGGGTTGACGTGGGTAGAGTAATCCTTGAGAGATGGAAACCTTTAGATATCTCAACACATAAACTAAAGCATGCTAATGTTGCTGTCATGGTGCATGAGTAAATTGGCTTAATTGTTGGATGGTGAAGGTAATGTCTGGTCGGGTGAAGTTGAGATACAAAAGTTGGTTGACGATTTAGCGATAATGTTCTGGATTAGGTACAAAGCAACGTTGTCCATTGTCAACTTCCTGCCTTGTGGCATAGGAACGGTGGATGGTTTGACCTGTAAGAATATCGGAGATATATTTCCGCTGCAAAAGGAGCATGCCGTCGGGTAGGGTAAGGACTTCGACATCAATAAAATATTTCACATGGACTATGTCTTTAATAGTAAACTCACGGTGGAGGAAACTCTTTATGGCAGTGATCAATGATTCAGAGGGGCCAGCGATTAACACATCATCATGAGCAAAGCAAGAAAGGTTGGACCAATACCTTTGGTAAAGAGATAAGAATCAGAAGTGGACTAGAGGAAGCCAAATTTGGTTAACTTTGTGGTGATTTCATGATCCATTGTCACCCAGCCTACTTGAGACCACACAAGGATTTATGAAGTTTCGAAACTTGGCCAGGTAAAATGTTGTGGTATCCAGGAGATGGATGCAAGTAGAGCTCCTCGTCGATGTGCCCATGCAAGTAGGTGTTGTTTATGTCACAATGATAGACTGGGTAGTTAGAGGATGTTGTGACGGCAAGGAGTAGTCGGACCGATGTGATCTTAGCGACAGGAGAGATTACTGTGGAATAGTCAATCCCAGCAGTTTGATTGAAGTCTTTAACCACTAATCGGGTTTTGCATCTATCCACAAAATCGTCACACTTTATTTTAAAACCCATTTGGTGGATAAAGCCTTTTTGCTAGGAGATAACACCGTAGGGGTCTAGGTACAATTGAGTTCCAGGACGGTGAGTTCAGCTTCCATCGGTGCGACCCATAAGGGATCCCTACTAGCACTTTCATAGGACAGTGGTTCATAGGCAACAGAAACATGAGCAAGGAAAGAAGTGTAAGAGACAGAAAAGGGAGGTACCTGGACTGAGGATGTGCTGGCATGAGACGCAGGAGAAGACGTGGCGTGGACAGAGGAGACGTAGTCATCAAGGTAAGGTGGTCAAAATTTTGGTCTAGTGTTAATGCGAAGAGGGTTCGGTGGTGGGTAATCAGCAGCGATGGTAGGTGGAGATGGTGGTCGATTGTTTGTATGGGTTTGGTAAGGGAAGGTATTAGCTGAGGTGGAGCTAGATGGGTATAAGGATTGGAGGCTAATATTAGGGTATGAGGAGTGGAGTCTAATATTTTTGTAGTGGGGAAATGGTAGCATGGTCGGTAGCGTGGTATGGGAATTGAGCTTGTTGTTCAAAGTGTATGTATATCTGCTGTTTAGATGTAGGTGGGGCTGGGTTGGTGGGTGGTAGGAATTTTATCTCATGAAAGACAACATCTCTATTTATGAAGATGCATTTTAATGTTAAATCTTAACCTTGCTTATCGGACGCGTATCTAAGAAAAATGCACCTGATGGCTTTGGGTTTTAATTTTTCTTTACGAGGTTTGGTTTTGTGGCATAACAGATGCATCCAAAAATTTTCTTGTGATTGTATGTGGAGCTTTATGGTATAATTTTTCATAGGAGGAGATCTAGGATAAAATTTTGGTGGGTGGTAGATTTATGATATAGGTTGAGGTCAATAAGGCTTCCCCCTAATAATGTTTGGGTAATTTGGATTGATATAAGAGGGCTCGAGTAATTTGTAGCAAGTGTTTGTGTTTTCGTTCCATAACCCCATTTTGTTGAGATGTGTAAACACATGTTTTTTGGTGAATTATTCCTTTGGATTTGAGGTACTCGCGACGCGAAGTATTTACGAACTCACTACCATTATCGGTTTTTATCACAAGGATAGGGGTAGAGAATTGCTTTTCAATAATGTTTATAAAATTAATTAAGGCACTTAGAGTTTGGGTTTTTGTTTTTATCAAGATGGCCCATGTGGCCTAGGAAAAGTCATCTACTAAAATAACGAAGTATTCAGACCCATCTAAATTTGGTATGTTGTAGGGGCCCTAAAGGTTGACATGTAACAATTCAAAAGGTCTTTGGGTATGTATGGGATGTGTTTTAAAGAGTTTTCTAGCTTGTTTAGCAAGGGGCAGATGTCATAAAAGGATTTAAACTCGGGATTTTTTATGCTAGAAATATACATAATTGTTTTCTTGGATACATGTCCCAAATGTAAATGCCAAATGTCAACATCACTGGTGACATTACAAGCAACATAATTGTTCAACTAAAAATGCAACGAAGAACCTTTTAGTGTTTTGGCTGGTAGGAAGTGTTGTGGCATGAGTTTGTAAATGCCTGCCTCCTCCTCGCAAATGGCCAACACATAAGCAATCCATGGGTCTTGCAAATATAATTTATCAGAAATGAAGATAGCTGCTAAGTTGTTTTATGATGCTAACTTGTGTACAAATATTAAATTATGATGGAACGTTGGCACATGTAAGGCGTTGTTGAGAGTGACTTTTGAGTTTAGGGTGACATTACCCATGATAGTTACAGGGTTGGTGTTTCCATCAGGGGTTACAGAACCAAACAAACCAAAAGATTTTATGTGAGAGTAATGGTTTATATCTGAACGCATGTGAGAAGATGCCCGTGAGTCTACTATCAGTGAACCATTATCATACGAGACAGTATTCGATTCATGTAGAGAAAAGTTCTTACCCGCAAAGTTGCTAAAAACAATATGGCTGGTTTTTGCATTACCTTTACCTCTCATGCACTTCATTAATTCATTTACTTATTGAGCAAGCACGTTGATATCCACCTCCTTTTCAGTTGTTTCTATGCTCACTGGTCTGTTTTCAATAGGTGTCTCCATCATGGTAGCAGAATGGTGGCCCCTTTCTCCAACCCGTTTCTCCTTTAGCTCATTGAACCAATATGGTATTCTGTGTATTTTGAAGTAGGTGTCGATGGTGTGTCCCTTTTCATGACAATGGTCATAGTATTTGTCCTCTTTTCTGGACTTAAGTTTCCTCATGTAGTTGCTTGTATTACCACTATCTCTACCCTTAGCTCTCTTGTAACTGCCCTACTTAGCCATTAATGCAATATTCATGTTGTCTCCTTCTCCACGGTGTTGAAATATGCTTTTCTGCCTTTCTATCGTCAGAATCATGGAGTATGCTCTACTCATAGGTGGTAGCAGGTCATTTAGCATAATCTGTCAAACCGCATGGCTATAGTCTTCCCTTAACCCCATCAGAAACTGGACAAGCTTCATATTATTCTCCAAAAACCTGTTCTTATCGTTGGCTTCGCAGGCGCATCTCGCAAAAGGCATTAGACAGTTCAAATCATCCCACAGTTTTTTTTTAACTTCGTGAAATATGCAGTCACTGACCCATTCCCTAGCATCAGATTTCCTATTTCTTGCATTAGCTGATAAATATGTGGCCCATCACTTTCCTCGTATCTAGATTTTAATTCCTCCCACAAGTCTCTAGCGGATGTGACTACTAGAAAGGATTCAGCGATTTCTTTACTAACGGAATTTAAGATCTAAGAGGTTACCATTTTGTTTGCAGTGCGCCATTTTCGGAGGAGTAATGGATTGTTCTCTGGTTTGTCTTTAGCTCCCAATGCAATACTCATGGATCGGCTCCACGATAGGTAATTATTTCCATCAAGCAATGAGGTCACCAAGATGCTCCTTGGGTTTTCAAATGCCGTGATGGAGTAGGAGTCAAGCTCAACATCATTTTCAAGTGTGTTAATATCACTGTCATTCTCATCGTTTTGAGACATGTTGAGAGTAGCGTTAATAAATCAAGGGTATATCATGCTCTGATACCATGTCAAAACCATGGGAGAATGACAGAAGCAAGAGAATGGAAGAGAAAGCTCTCTATTTTCATTAAGCAGAAAGAAGATGTTGTACATGGTTTTTATACAAGTGAAGGAAAAAGGAAAAAACAAAAAATCGTAAGAATCGTAACTAATTGTCCTTTTGCTGTACAGGCTGTGCATGGTGGCTGTGTATTTGCATTGTTGCGCTTATTGTGGCAGGAAACATCAAGATTTGTAAAGGGACTAGACAACATAGTGAGCCCACGTTTTGGTACTTTGAAATTTCAATCTCGAGCCCAGCTATACCTGTGAACCTGCGATCTTATATCTGATACGACATCAGATAATTATTCTTCTTCTAAATGAATATGAAATTGGAAGTCTTAGCAACTTCATAATATAAGTTAATGATTATAATTAGATCAAATCTTGGTACGAGAGGACAGTCAGTGGCTATTATGAACTCTGATAAGACGTGGTAAGAGTTCTAACAAGATCAGACCTATTCCCCTTTTGTAGCACCATCAATAAAAAATTTTAATCAGTTAGCAAATTAGTTTCATCTTATAATATAATGTTTATCTTGGTAATTGATAATTTGTCCCTCTAACGTTATAAACTTGAATGTTCGTGCAGCTTCAGAATATCTATATACATGTATACGCGCATGTTGGATAAGAATATATAGCATATTCAACAACAAGAACAAACAACATCAAAACGAGAGACCGGACATATAGGTAATGGATATATCCGTGTTTCTCTTATTGAGATACAACAACATATTGATAGACTCAGACATTCAGACTATAAGTAACCAAGGTTGTTGTAGTGGTAGCAACAAGATAGTAGTGTGCCAATGTTAATTACATGTTGCCTACAAGGTTGGGTGTCTGTTTATAGCTGTGGTCGACGTACTTCACGTAGGTAGGTCCTTGTTAATGTTGACGGGCCAACATCTCAGACGATGTCTGACATTTGGTTGTATGTAACATGTATTATCTATTGTATGGTAACCATCATCTTCAAAAAGTTGATGAGAGTTTTTGAGAATCGTTTTTCTCGTGTCTTTTGCACAACTCGACTCGATATTATATAATTAATCAATTAGATTTAACCCTGAAAAGCCCGCAATAAAATGTCACTGACTGGCTAATTATAATTCTACGAGATACTCATACACCGGCCGTCCTTCAAGTCAAGGCTTATCATTAATTGTTGACCTCACCAATTACAATTCGGTTGTGATTTCTACTTCTAGGTTTAGTATTCCTTCACAAGTATTACTATAAAGCCTCGGTCTCGTATAGATTCTTGGGTTAAAATAAAATCCATAAAAATTAGTATAAAGAATAAATTAAATCAATCACCTTCAGAAGGTGTGCGAAACAATGAGTAACGTAAATTGTGAAACGTACAGTTTTCTAGCGAAAGAAGAAAAGTGACGATGAAGTTCGGAGAACATTATTATCTCGACAACTTCATTGGTAAATCCTTAATCGTGAAGTAATCAATCACACCAGCACGAATGATCGGTCTATAGAAGCAAAAAGGCCAGAAACGAAAGTTGTTAGGACTGCAAGTATCCTATTAATATGGATTTATAATGTATACTCAATGATTCTAATAGCGCATGTACATCCATGAATAAGCACTCTATTAACCGCTGAGTTTAGAAATCTTAAAATAGAAATTCTATCACTTACAATAATAACTAGAATCAAACTCTATAAAATACGCGCTTTTCTAAAATTATTTAATTTTATTGGTTTGTACTTATTATTTTAATTATAAAAATATCTAATATTTATTTTA
>JANITW010000006.1:10733921-10746612 GCA_027564335.1 Erythroxylum williamsii | reverse complement strand
TTAATTTAGTTTCTTCGTGACTAATTCCTTTAGTCTCATCTTTACAATCTAACTATCTCCAATCATCATTAATTCCTATTCTCTCTTTTGTTTCTATAAATTTCCATAATTCTGTATAATTTTCGAAAATAAATCCTAAAATCACTAAAATTTCAAAAATATTACAATTTCACTAACCCATAAAATTTTCAATATAAAAACATACATAATTCTCAAAAATACACAAATCAATCCAATTATACCCGAAATTATTCATGAATGCATGTGCAATTATTTTCATGTGCAAAAAAATTCACTATTCATATATATGTGTATGGCATATTATGCATGAGCATGAAAAAATATTTTTCTAAGCTCTCATTAATTACTCATATTTACTATTTTAACATTCCCACAGATAATGGGATGTTACATTAGCCTTATAGTTCAATACCATCTAGTAACCATTCAGAATGAATCCATTTAGCATGTAACACAAGAGGCTCAATATGTAGTTATAAAAGATAAGGAGATTAGAAAAGGCTCGCAAACCTACAATCTTTGATATTACATTGCATACTTGTAAGAAGATGAGTATGACATTTCATATCTAATTTACTAATAACAAATTCATATCTAGTCTTCAATCTAATTTTTGGATGGATTATGAAGAGATGAACTTTATATCATAAATGAAATGTGGAGTTTATTAGAGTTACCAAAAGGTTATAGACTCATTTGATGCAAACAAATATTCAAGACTAAGCATAATGCCAAAGGTCAAGTAAAGAGGTATAAAGTATGGCTAGTAACTAAGGGTCATAGCTAATAAGAAGGTACTGATTAGAAATAAACCTTCTCTCATTTTGTACTATGGATTCTTTATGAATCATTATGGCAATTATAGCTTATTTTGATCTAGAGCTTTATCATATGGATAAGAGAACATATTTCTTAAATGAAGACTTAAGTAAAGATGCCTAAATGGTTCAACATATTGGTTTTAAGGTAGTTAAGAAAAAAAACATGGTGGAAGTTCTAAAAGTCAATTTATAGGTTAAAAAAAAGCTTTAAGGCAGTAGTATTTTAAGTTTAATGAAATTGTCACTAGTAATAGTTTTAATTATTGACCACATATATATAAAGGTAAACGGGAGCAAGTACACATGTTGGCCCCTGGATTTTTTTTCTTTTTCTTGATGAATAAGCATGACTTTAATTTATTATAAGGTTTGATAGATTCATTTTGCAGTAATTATCATGTCAATGATTGGAGGATTTGTTGCTTGGATTGATGGAATTAAAGTATTAATGTTGTAAGATTATATAAGGGCATTTTTGGAAGACCACTTAAGTTTAAATAAACATTAGGCATACATGGAAGGGCAAAAGGGAAATTGTATGATTATTAAGAGTATAAGTTAGAGGAAGAAAAATTGTGAGAAGAGAGAAAGAAGAGAGAGTGGACGAAGAGAAGAAGAGAAAGGAGAGGAAAAAGAAGAGACAAGCTAGGGTTTGGAGATTCTTAAAGAGTTTGAAGATTTTGAAGTTTCAAAAAGTAAGTTATGCTTTAAATTTCATGGGTTTCGTTAAATGAAACTCAAATATAGCTTAATATGTGTAGGAAGTTATTGATGAATGATATAGGCAAGTGTTCTCTTTTAGGGTTAATGATCAAAGATAGATTATGATGTATTTGTAAATGATATTGTATTGAAATGAAATTAAAAATGACGTAGAAGAGATGGTTTAGGTTTATGATAGGTTATATGTGAAAAGTGGAAAGTAAAAATTTGGGAAAAGTGGCAAAACATGTTCTCGGAGCATGTTTCTGGAGAAGTTCACCATGCTCAACTTTCTAACACAAAACATGTTTTAGTATTTTAGGCATAACTTTTTATATAGTTATCCAAATGGGATGATTTTTTATTTGGTGTAAACTACAGACATATGAATACAATTTTTCTGATGAAATGGAGTTTTAATTAAGTCTCTAAGTAGCTAAATATTTGAAGGGAAGTTGAACATAGAATTCTATTTTAGTATAGGAACGACCCAAAAATGATTGGGGCATAACTTTTAGAGTATTGAACCAAATTGAATAATTTTGGTGTCATTAGAAACTTAAGATAATGAGGAATATTTTTTTAGAAGGAAGTGTTATCAAATTTCTTCATTTACTTGATCAGAATGATCACAGAAAATTGATCCGAAGGTTGAATTTTTGGAAGAGTTTGAGTATTTAGAATTTATCTTAGTGAATATGCAATATAGGGTTCTCAAATTAGAATTCCTATTGAATTGGGATTTTGTTATTGTTAAAGGAAATCAAGGAACGCAAGAGGATCAAAAGGAAAGACATCCTTAAGCCAATTTCATAAGCAAGGATTTCAAGGTGGGTTACGGTTTTATAATTAAGTAATAGGTCATTAATGTTTCTTTCAAATGATGGAAGTAAATGATTTCAACTATTTTATGAATGCACATTATAACTCTTTGAATGCTTTGAAAAAGTGTTATGTGTTTAGTATGAGCATATTGTGTTGATGAATTATGAAAAGCATATGAACATGATTTTTGAAAAGATTCTATGTTTGAAAAATCAAGTTTCGAAAATGTGTTATTTTGGGCAACAAGTTTACAAGTTATGAGATATATGTTATGTGAGTTTGGCTTGGTCCATTCTGTATGTCATGTGTACTTCGACTAAAGGTTTCTCCCGTTTGTCCGCTAGTATCATGGAGCTCCTTCATGGACTCCCTCATATTTACAACTACACAAAACTACTATGTGGGATTGTGTTAGTTTGTTCTGTTCACGACTACACATGACCATTATATGGGAATGTGTTAGCTCGTTCTATTTATGGACCTTTCAAATTATTTTGATGTGCTTATGTGCCTATGATAAGTTGACAAGATTGATGCATACTTATTTTGCATTATTGTGAATTTGGTCGAGAAATTGAGATATATGTGCTTGAGATTTCAATGAGAATTTTTGTTATAATGGAAATAAGTATTTTAATGATATTGCTTGTTACTAGTTATAAAATTGTTACCCACGAGCTTTAAACTCACCCCCTCCCATTCCGTTCCATTTTCAGGTGAGGATCAAGAGATCGAGTAGGTCAAGAGTTACAGCATTACTCCGAATTGGCATACTTTTGTATTTTTAAATTAGATTTTTGGGCATTTAAGGCTTTAGCAACATTTCAAGTAAATTTTTGTATTTTTGGATTATGAAGCAAATGATGTATTTGTGGCTTGAAATGTCATTAAGCCTTGTAAAACTCTTATTTTTGATATTAATGAAATATGTGTTTGGATTTGTCTATGATTTTTCTTGTTTTCGCAAAGTATCCGATTATGAAAATGAGATTAAGATTTTGAGAACTTGTTTGGGTTTAGGTTCTTATCCTTTTTTTTTTGGTTGAATTGTCGAATGTGGTTGAAGGTTTTTAAGTTAGCTTTTAGTAAGATAGGTAGTTTTGGGAATGGGTTCTGCTACAGGGGTTTTCGCTGCGGCGAACTCTTGAAGGAAATTCGGCTTTTTTCGTGGGGACTTCGCCGCGGCGAAATTGACTGAAGAATCATTGAAGTTTTCACGCGTATGTTCGCCGCGGCGAAGCCTGCCTATACTTCCAAAAGGATTTTTCTTTTAAATTTTCAAATTCTAAGCCTTCCTCCACACTCAAGCTTTATGATCCCATGTCTGATGTTGGGCTCTGAAAACGAGGTCCAATATCATATTTCTAGTTTTATATATTAATGACATTATGCTCACTGGTAATAATAATAATTTTTATTGAGATAAAATAATAATTATTTGGCCATTTGGATATAAAAGATCTTGATAATGAATCATATGTTTAAGCATACAAATTCTTTGTAATACTAATAGTATTCCCATCTTAAAGCACCTACATTGATCATACTTTGAAGAAGTTTAATATGAAGTCTTGTTCTTTTACAAAGACATCAATTATAAAGGGACAAGTTCTCTAATGCCGAATATTCTCATAATGATATTAAGAGATATCACAGGAAAGAAATCCCTTTTGTTTTAATATTAACAACCTAATGTATACTCAAGTATGCACGCTTACTAATATTGCCTTTATGGTTAGTGTGCTTATTAGATAATTGAATAATCTTAGATGAAGTCAATAAAAGTAGTTCAAATTCATAAGTTATTTTCAAGTATCAATAATCTTCTGTTGACCTATTGACAACCTTCAAGTGATTAGTTTCACTGACTTTGATTATGCAACTTGCATGGATTAAAAGAAATTCAAATTATAGACATATCTTTATGATGAAAAGAGGATTTGTTTTATGGAAAGTATCAAAAGGACACTTGCAAAATCTTCAATTATGGAGACAAAGTATGTGACATGTTACGAGGTTACTTGTCCTGTAATATGGCTATAGAACTTTATTTCATCATTGAGAGTTTTTTATGACTATATATTTCTTCTTCTAAGTATATTGATGTTAAGTTTTACCGTATTAAAAAAAAGTTACAAATTCTCCGATTACTACTAAGCACATACCTATGGATAAGATATTGAAGGACCCACTAAAAGTAGTCTCCAACTACTAATAAGCACATACCTACGGATAAGATGTTGAAGGACCCACTAACTTAATGCTTACTTATCTCTATGTTTCAGGAGCATGTCTCCTACGCAACTATTAACAGTTTCGTTTTCCTTTCTATGTATGTTTTGTGAGGATTACTTTAATTTTGTATCATTTTGTAACTCTACATTTGTAACGAGTGAAAAATTGATGACATTCAATTTATTAAATCCGTATTGATGTTATTAACATATTTTTAATTAATAGTGCCTAATTATATATCGTATACATATGTGACATTTTAATCATTTATGAGATAAACATTAACTTGTTAATCTCACCGTAGGCCCCTGAGTATATTCACCAATCTTGTAAAAGTTTAATCACAAATTATATTTTAGCTTTATTAATTTGTTCTTAAAGTATAATTCTCAATCGTTATTTTGAGAATTTACTTTGTGTGATAGAAGTTAGTGTATTGAATTCAACTAATTATAAAATTCTTCTATTGTAATTTATTCTTATGTTATAGCAATTTATTATAGAAATATAACTTTCAATCAATTTGTATTCTTTTTAAGTCCTATTACTTATAATTATTTTTTAAAATATAAATTTTGTTCATATTCATCTTCCAGAGGCAATAAAAGCTTGATCCTTCTCCAAGTTCTTAAATTCAATCATAGTGAAGAAGAAGAAGATTAACGAGAGAGATGTGTTACCAGGTGAGTTGTTCAACTTGCGGAAAAACGACATGGGGTGGATGTGGAAGGCACGTAAAGTCCGTCTATAAGGCCATACCTGAAGGCCAACGCTGTCTCTGCCGTGGATGGCCTGGTGTGGACCCCAACAAACACGACGATGACGATGCTCGTTCGTCTTCCTTCTGCTCTATTCTGTGAAACAAAACAACACAGTGTTGTCTTCTTTCTGCAACTTCGCCCAATGGTTGTTTATCAATAAAAAAGGCTGTTACTTTTGTGTTGTTTTGTTTCTGCAACTTCGGCCAATGGTTGTTTATCAATAAAAAAGGCTACCCAAAAAAAAAAAAACAGCTTTCTTTGAATTCTGACATTTTACATTTACCATTTGTGAGAAGCTAAGGGAAAGGGTATTCTCGTCCGCTTAAAAGAGTTAATTGAAAATTTTGTAACTAAAACCAGCAGGTTGGTCAGTGTCAAATTGTAAAAGCTAATCGCAAGTCTACTTTTCCGATGTACTATTAGGAAGCAACACAACAAAAAGAGAGAACAACAATAAGTGAAAGCTTTTCTTTTACTGCAAGAAGAAGAAGAGGCTTGGAGTGAGAGACGGCTATGGGTCAACTGTTACAAGCGACAAATCTCAACAAGTTATGCTTCACTAAGAACCTCACAAATCTTCACCCCTTTTCGTCTCTCAAGGCAAATTTTTTTTCTCCGTATTGTTTTTCTTGAAGTTATGAAAAATTAAGTTTTGGCGTTAAATTCGCGCTTACGCGTTGCAGCTATGGGATCAGCTATCTTTCACGCAGTTCCTGCCTCGCGTGATCACCTGCTCAACAGTCAAATCTAAGGCCACTCTGTTTAACGATTCTGGGTAGTACCTCCTCTTGCAAATTTTCCAAAGCTCGTTCCTTTTTTCTTTTATTGTCTTAATCGGTGGGTTCAGATTCTTCAGAATCATAATCCTCCTCGTGACGGAAAACAAAAAGGAACACGATAGTCTAATCTTAAACTTTTTAGTTTCCCTAGGAAATAAGTGAATTCTCTCGTGTTCTGAAAAATCCTTTTAAAAAATTGTGTTGTATATCGGAAGCTATGGGAAAACCACTAGGTAGGTCAATAGGGAGGGAAAAGATCTTCGATTTCAGTTCTATTCCCGGCACAGTAAAGTTGGCAGGAACCAGAGTTCGAACATAAAGAGAGGATTACAAGGCCAATAGGAATGCCTTTGCTTGTTGGGGAAGGGGTAGGAAATGAAACCAGATGTTGTACCTTAGCAAGCTGCAACGAGAGCACCATCTTGAAAAGGAAGGGGACTGAGTCCAGCTCAATTCTGGGGGGAAAAAAAAAGTTTCGAAGTTGAACCGTGATTGAATCCTTAATTTGGTTACTAGTGCCTTCCCCAATTGAGTCAATTGTAATTTTGTTTTAATCAAGCAATGTTCCATTCCTGACAAGTGCCTATAATTTTGATCCTGGTTAGCGATGGATGCAGTAGTCTGTTTAATGACTTTTAATCCCACTTCTTTTGACAACACGGCAGGGATGTTCCAATTATGAACTCTATTTGTTGACGCAAACTAACTTCTCTAGCATTTTCAACTTTAGATGCTGTCTCTGCTTGAGCCATTCTTGTTTTCAGATTGTGTGTATTCAATTGAATCAAGCAATACTGCATAAAGATTGACATTTCCTCGTAAAAACATCAGTGACCTCTCTGAATTGGCTAACGTCAACTGGGATGACCTTGGATTTGAGTTTGTGCCAACTGACTACGTGTATGTAATGAAGTGTTCCCGAGGCCATAGGTTCTCAGAGGGTGAGTTACAACCTTATTCAGAGATAGAATTGAACCCGTGCTCCTCTGTCTTGAACTATGGTCAGGTTAGACAAGATGCTTCTCTCTGTACCGTGCTAGACTTTTAAGTTCTGGTGTTGATACTCAAAGAATTTGGCGGTACGTTTTGCATGTCTGAATATTGATTGTGCTACTTCTTTATGTAAAGGGAATAATTGAAGGTCTGAAAGCATGCAGGAAAGAGGACAATTCGATCTTACTCTTTCGTCCAGAGAAAAATGGGATGAGAATGAGGATGGGAGCAGACAGGATTTGCATGCCTGCACCGACCATTGATCAATTTGTTAAAGCTGTCAAATTTACTGTTTCAGCAAATAGACGATGGGTAACGAGTCATTCCGTTGATTCCTAAGAGAAGAGAGATGTCCGTTCGTCCTATTCATATTGTTACTGTAGCTATTAATTGCCCGCAGGTTCCCCCTCCAAATAAAGGATTCCTGTACATCCGACCGCTACTTGTTGGCAGTGGAGCTGTTCTTAGTCTTACTCCCCCTTCTGACTTTATTTTTATGATATATGTTACACCAATCAAGAATTATTGTCAGGTATGCTGTTTAATTTCCCTGCTGTAAGAGTTTGTTTGGAATCCATCAAGATTATGTCTTTTTTATATGTCGTATTTTAGTAAAATATGGCCCCATCATGTTGATTGTCTTTTGAATTGTAGTATATTGTTGGTTTTTCATTCTTGTTCTTTTTTGAAATTATAACAGGTGGGTTTAAAACCATTGAATTTGGTAGTTGATGATGAAGTTCATCGTGCAGTTCCAGGTGGAGTTGGAGAAGTAAAGGCTATAGGAAACTATGCTTCGGTGAGTTTGAGCATGACAGTGACCTTTGGGAAGCTAATTTAATTTTCCTGTTGTTGTGGCTCTTCCAATTTTGCTCTAAACATAAACTGCGTGTGTCTAAATTGTTGAAAACTTTTCAGTTTAAACCTCGATCGTCCAATGTGACTGAACTATTGTGTTGTGCTTTTCGCAGATCATGAGGGCATTAAGTGCTGCTAAAGCAAATGGTTTTGATGATGTTTTATTTCTTGATTCAGTTCATAACAGATATCTGGAAGAGGTTTCCACTGCTAACATCTTTCTTGTCAAGGTATAGCTTACTTTTCCTTTCACAGGTTGCAAGTCATGTAACAACTATAACGAACTAGAGCTCGTTTTAAAGAAATAATTACATTTATGATGCTTCCAACCTGCCATTTCTATGATCTTATTAGTTAAGTTGTCTTGCTTGCTTATCTTTGTTCTCAACTTCTCTGCGTCTGTTGTAAATTTGGGGGCTTCTTATAATTTCAATTCATCCACCATTACCATACATTGGTTAAAGCGAACAGCATCATTTTAGAAATATTCCGCGACTTAATGAATGCATATATGACAGTCTCTGAAGCATTCTTGTTAAGTTAATGGGTTCCACCTGATTGTATGTTCGTTTATAGGGAAAAACTTTATGTACTCCAGCACTAAGAGGAACAATATTGCCTGGCATCACGCGAGAAAGTATCATCGACATCGCGCGTTGTCAAGGTTTCCAGGTTTGTCTCTTATCTACTCATGCGAGCAAGATGCGTATTTCAAACGATTTAAAATTTTCTATGATCTTGTCTGTAGGTCACTTGTAGAAATCTGTCAACATTTACAGTGAAAAGCATTCTGTCTTGTCTTATCAAATCTCATAAATATTAGTATCATTCAAAGCAGGGGTGAGGGTGAGGAAAGGTCAGCTTTCTGGGCCCTCACTAGTGTTCTCATTCAACAATTTTTAGCTGCATTAACAGGAAAACAAGTTATCTATCACGAACGATCTGGTATATAAACCAGCCTTAGCCTGACTAGTATTTTCAGGATCTCATTTTCCAGTGATGAAACTCTAGCTAAACTTCTTAATATGGATTTGTACTTGGTTAACAGGTTGAGGAACGACTAGTTTCAGTTGAGGAAATGTGTGCTGCTGAGGAAGCTTTTGTTACAGCAAATGCTATTGGTCTGTTGCCCGTGGGTAGCATAACTTATCAGGGTAGACGGTAAATATGGTTTCCCAAAATTCAACTCTTTAGGCTGAATTTCTATTATCACATGTTTACAGACAGTTGAAGGGAATTAGAGTGTTTTGGGTGACTGTGTATGTGCAGGTTGTTGTATGGAGATGGTGGCTTTGGTGCTGTATCCCATCAGCTTCACTCTACCCTTAAAAATATTCAGATGGGCCTCACGGAAGACAACATGGGTTGGACTTTTGTCTTGGAGTAGGTCTCGGCTGTACTTTTTGTGAACTTTTTGATGTATCCATGACCATAATAAACAACTGATTATAATTATATTATTAAAGATCGACAAAAGTACAATGATAGAATTGGCCTCGGGTTCCGTTATACCGATTATTAAAATTTAACGTAAAAAGAAAGATTCTTAATGTCATATAAATCCTTATATTTCAAAAAAAATGAATTAATAATGTAAAATAAAAAACTTAATCAATTTGGCCGGTTTAATATTAAATACTTATCGAATTGTTAATTAACCGATTAATTTAGTAAATTAATAAGTTCTAATAAATTAAAATAAATAAATAAATTTTTATTTAATAATCTCTTTTTTAATTAGATTTTAAATTCTTAGAATAATTTTTTTCAATCATATTTAACATTTTTTAATTTAATTTAATTTTTAACCGATTTTATAATAGTCTAAAATTAGTTAAACTTTTAAAACATCTTACTAATTTAATTTCTGGTTTGATTTTTTTAACATTGAAAATATCCTACAATATTTAATATTTCTTTATTATATTTTAATCTTTTCATTACTTTTTTATCTTTGATTTTAATCTATTGCACCCTTTAAAATTTGGAAATATTAGTGCTCTGTTGTTCGTTATTTATGAAGAAAGTGATGCTTGGCACTAAACAATGACAAGAAAGTTGATGGAGGATAAATCTTTCTCGCCCATTTTCTCCTTTATCTTAGTTGTATTCCATTACTTTTCTAATAAATTCAATATTTTATCAAATAAGGAAGAAACTTTGTTTAAAATATGTTTATTAGATTCTCACGTTTCAATATTTTATTATTTTGTTTTATTTATTTACAATGCGTGTTTAATGTAAAATATTTTTTAGTATAACACGTCATAATTGTGACTGTATATGTTTCAAACTATCAAATATCAATACATAGATATATAATGTCTTGTTTGATAACCAGTAATAATAAGGTTTGAATGTGAATCCAATACTTATTTCTTAATTTTTAATTGTTTGATTATTGATAATAGATAAAATAGAAAATGATAAAATTAGTTAAATAATTCTAAACTTTTATTCTTAAGAAGAGAGGGGTATAAGCTGGAATCAAATATCGAAAATAAAAGGTAAGAAATGTTATTAAAATATTATAAAATTATTATTAAAATATTATTAAGATATTGCTATTCATATCAAAATGTTATTATAATAAATAATTTCATTCTTATTTCAATTTTTAATTTCTATTCTTATTATCATTTTTTAATTATGATTTCTTATTACCAAATAAGGCCTAACATCATAATTCCTGTATGTAAATATAAGCAATATTACCATTTGTTACAAGTTGAGTAATGTCAGAGTTTTCATTTATTGAAGTATAAAAGCATGACCTTTCCCACCTAGAAGAAGTGCGCACCCAAGTGGCTTAGTAGGTCCGATGGAAATAACCATATAAAGCTGGTCCACGTCTTGTAATCACCATTTGTTGTATAAAATTGAAAATTGAATTCTGCTTTATTGAAACATATAAAATTTTCACACTTATAAAGAAGTCAGTTAAAATTTGAAGAGATATATAAAGTCCATGAAAATTTATAATTTTTTTAAATGAAGCTATTAGTAGTTAAATAAATTAAAACTAGTTTTTTTTAAAGAAGCATTTCGCGTTAAAGATAACAATATTTGCTCGTTGACTTTGTCAAAGTTATAGTTAACAAATCTGATTTGAATTGATAGAGTTTTTGGTTGAGGTCAAAGTTACCTTGTTTAGCTAAATTCAAAGCTTAAAAATATAAAATAAAATGACTTGATTTGTAAAATTTAAATAAAAATTAATCAAACTTGGTCCAAACTTGATCAAGCTTTAGGCTACTTAAACTTGATTGGGTTCTAACTCAGATCGTAAGCCTTGAACCTGATCGAATTTTAATCTAAGTCCAAATTTGAACATAAATTTTCGAACCCAAGCTTAGAACTTTTGAGCAATTCAAGTCTATTTTGTATGAAGGGGAAAAAGGGTAGTTCGTACTTATCCTTTAAGAAAAATATGTTTATTGCTAGTGATTTTTCTCTTGAATGCAAGCCAAGTGATGATTTTTAAATTAAGAGACATTTAAATTTAAGAGAACATGTTAAAAATGATAAATTTAAATATTAAAAAATATATTTTTTGAAATTTAATAATTAAGTATATTTAATTATTCATAAATATATGAGTATATAACAAACTTGAAAATATCATAAGTTTAAGTTTTTAAGTATATAGTTATTAATAAATAGATAAGTCTTATAATATTATGTATAGAGGGGAGTGATAATATGGGAGTAATATTATTATAATAAAAATACATTTTATAAAAATTCTCTTTCACTTTGGAATTATTTTCAAAATCTTGTATTGCCTCTTCTCTTTTTCTATAATTAACAGATATTTCCTTATTAAAGTTCAAAATTTTTTAAGGAACAACTTAATCCTATTTAAATACGAGTACTTTTACCATTTTTACCGGATTTAAGAAACCTTGCTCAATCATATTCTCAAGTATTATATGTCGTATATAACATAGGCTATAGGTCTGCAAGCATGTATATTTAGGTGAATTTCAATTGTTATTTCTTCTAAAAATTAAGATCTTTTATCTCTTCTTTTTCATTTTTCTTCTCTTGTTAATTTTAATAAAATTCTTCATTTTCTGACTAAATTTATCGTACTCCTACCTACAGTATTTCTGTTGTTGGTATGATCAATAATTTCACTCTTGGTCATGTATACTCTAAAGTCATTCTTAAGCAACTAGTTCTTATTAGAGTCTTCTTAACTTTAAATAGCTCCTTTTGCTATAAATTCCCAATCACAATATATTAATTGTGTATTCCTAAGCTCAAAAATATCTTCATCACATTATCAAATATACATGCTTCCTACACAGACATGTTTTGGTATTTTAATCATAACTTTTGACGTAGATATCCAAATGAGGTATTTTGTGATTCGTTGTAAACTAGAGTCATAGGGATACAAGTTTTGTGAAGAAATGAAATTGAAATTCAGTCTCTAAGAATCTTAAATTGTGGTCGGAAGTTGAGTATAGATTATTGTTTCAGCATAAGGATAGTCCCAACATGTTTGCAGTACAACTTTCGGATTTCTCAAACAAATTGAATGATTTTGAAGTCATTAGAAACTTAAGACAATGGGGAACATTTTTCAGTAGATAATATTATCAGATTTTGTCATTTACTTGATCAGAGTGATCATGAAAAATTGACCCGAATGTTTGGACTTTTGGAAGAGTTTGAGTTTTTAGAATTT
>JANITW010000006.1:10684298-10695637 GCA_027564335.1 Erythroxylum williamsii | reverse complement strand
GCTTAAGTGTTCTAGAGTAGGAATTTATTTTTGTTGGTTTGACACGCCATCAAATTTTGGCGCCGTTGCCGGGGACCGGTGCTTAAGTTTTTGTTTGTTTGTGTTGCTAATCATTTTTTTTCTAGTTGTTTGCATGCAACATTGTGTTTCTGCAGATGATCGGGTATCGTTCGGACACACACACTCGAGGTGTCCATGAGGGACCACAAGTCCCTATTTGTCACATTTGTGGATTTCAGGGTCATTTTACTGATGCTTGTCCGATTATGCAAGATGATACTGTAGAGGCTGAAGTTATGGCGATTAATGATGATTATCAGTTTCAAAGAAAATATGATCCCTATTCGAATACTTACAACCCAGGATGGAGGGATCATCCCAATTTGAGATATGGGAATGGGCAGCAAGGTCAGTCGCAGCAGCAGCAGCAATATTCGAGGCCTAATTATGATGACCGAATTTCAACCTTGGAGGATCTCATGTCACAGTTGATTACGGCCCAATTGACGAACAATACACAATTACAAAGTTTGCTTCAATTTCAGACTGACTCAGCACAATTCCAGGCTCAGACTAGTAAAAATCTTCAGGAGCTGAGGGAGCAAATTAGTCAACTGGCTGCTGCACAGAATCAAGGGAAATTGCCTTCTCAGCCTACTATCAATCCTAGGCAGAATATCAGTGCCATTACCTTGCATAGTGGAAAAGAAATTGAAAGTGCTAGAGGATCGCAGAAACTTCAACATGACCATGTTGAAACTGTTGAGCTAGAAAAAGAAGCTAAAATCGAGGAAATTGTGACAGCCAAGGCAGAAGGGCCACCATTCCCACACAGGTTGGCTAAGAATAAGAAATTGCAAAGTGATGAGGAGCTTGGAAATTTTGAGGTCAACTATCAACGAATCGTTTGTGTCGATGAAGTGGAGAAGGAGCTTGAAGCCGAAAAGAACACATCTTTTAGCTCGGAGGTAAGTACTGAGTCCATAATTATTTTTGAAACTAATTCTTTACCTTTACATTACAGATTGGAGGAGTTAACTGAAGAAGAAAAAGGTGAGGAGACGTTTGAAATATTTCCGGAATGTATGGACTCAGTCAAAATTGAGAAGCTGAAGATAGGGAAGATACTGGAGGAAGAGGATGATCGACTAAGGCCCTATCCGGAACTACCTCACGTGGAGGAGCCACATGTGATACCCGAAGATCACAATTTTGTCACGTGAGAAGAAGAAGGAGTCGAGCCAGCGACTCTAAACAAAGGCGCTTCTTGGGAGGCAACCCAAGGTTTGCTTTCATTTTGTTCTTCGCAATTTAATTTTTAGTTGTTCTTAATTCTGTCAGTTTCTTGTTTTTCGACATTTTCTTTTTTTTGAAATTTCTTCCAATATTTTGTGCTGTTGTTGGATGTCACTTGGTCGGAAGGTTTTTCTTGTTTTGCAGGATAATATGGGCGCATCACGTCGCAGCTCTACCGTCACCTTAGCGCGTCACTTAGAGAAGCTCTTTCTTATCCTTTACTTTTTACTATTTTTTGTCTTTTATGTGCAAACATTGAGGACAATGTTTAGTCTTAAGTGTGGGGAGGGAAAGTTTCCAATTGTTTAGATTTGTTTGTTTTATTTGCATAATTGTTCGTTTGCGTTTCTGTTTTATCTGTTTTATCTTTAATGTCATGTTTATCACTGTTTTAGGTTAATTTGTCCATTCTTGCATCATGTGAAATGTTTTGGTAATATCCATAAAAAAAAGTTTGAATTCAACTGCTATTAAACATGTTTTTGTCGACAATCTTGCCTTCTTTGTTTAAGAAACTTGAATTATTGGACACTTGGGCCCAATTGATCTTTTCTTGATTCTGTCTTGTCATGACTTGAGTTAGTGTGTGTACTGGAATTAAACAGACTGCTTCAGTTGCTTGCGTCTGTAGAGAGTAATAGGCATGCATACACACTAAACACACTGTGAGTTTTTTTTTTTGAGACATAGGATAGAGAGTGCAACCTTACACGCACTCTAGTTTTCTTTCGGAGAGCGCACACATTTGTCCCCTGCTAGAAACTGACATAAATTCTGTTCAAAACCACATTTAGTACATTGGAATGAAGCTAAGGCATTGTTTGTGCAAACCTTTTGTTTTACCCATGTTCTTTCAATTCCAAACCAAAAATTTTATACCCTAGTTCAACCCCTTTGAGCCTAAACCTTTTCTTTGTTTTAACACACCCGTTTTAACCTGCAACTTTTTCTTTCAAAACCCAACTTTTGCACCTAGTTGAGAAGAATTACCAAGTAGCATATGTAGTTACATATCTTGTATACCGGTGTTTAGTCACTTTGGGATATCTGAATTGTTCGCTTAATTGTTCTTTGTTGATAAAAATGAGAGAAAATCATAGCTGGCTGAATTGCATTCGTGGTTTTAGTTTCGAAAAAAAAAAAGAGAAAACGAAAAAAAACAAAAAAAACAAAAACAAAAGAAAAAAAAAACAGGAAAAGAAAAGAAAAAAAATAGAGGAAATGCATGGGAATTAGTTTCAGCAGCTTTGGTTCGATTTCATTATTATAGTTGAAGTTAAGTGAATAATGGATTTGCGATATGGTATACTTGAATAAGCTTAGTGGTTTAATCTTTTCATTTGTGTTGAAAGAAAATTTTGGATGTTAGCATGTGTCTACTTGGTACAGTTCTTTGCTCTTCTCAACTCAATTTCCTTAGTAACCAACAAGCCCCATTACAACCCAATAAAAGACCTAGCTGACTAGTGTGGGTTTTAAACCCGAGCTAGTGGTAGAGATGTGAACTTGTGTCAGTCCTATGGAAAGAACAAATCTGTGCTGGATTTTGAGGGAAACACCAACACCTAAATTTCACATGAGCGAATGAGTGAAACATTGCGAGGGTATGGATGCTATTACTTTTTACTTGTGCACTCTTGAAGCAGTTAACATTCCTAATTAATTAGGAGATCAGCCTTCGTGGGTTTGTTTGTTTAATTCCAAATTGCTT
Source organism: Erythroxylum williamsii (assembly GCA_027564335.1). NCBI lineage: Eukaryota > Viridiplantae > Streptophyta > Magnoliopsida > Malpighiales > Erythroxylaceae > Erythroxylum > Erythroxylum williamsii. Next base: position 10,692,630 of record JANITW010000006.1, on the reverse strand, counting down.
ACATGAACTTGAGAAGTGATGAGTGCAGTTGAAAGAATTTTGATAAGATGTTGAAGCATCTTGATAATTTGAGTTGATTGAATACTTGAGGGCAGGTATTGTTCAAGTGTGGGGACACATCCCACAACGCACAAGGCCTTGAACCTGTTATAGTATGCAACACCTGACTTGTTGTCTTGTTGAAGCATGTATAGATACTTCTTGAGTTGATGTACACGAGTGGTGTTCCCTTATGAGAAGCGTTCTTCTAGATCTAGCCATAATTCACGAGCTGTCTCAGTATAAGCTACACTTTCATGAAGATCACGAGAGAGTGCATTAAAAATCCATGAAATAACTATTGAGTTGCACTTGGTCTATGCCAAGTAGTCAGCAGAGGTTGAGTCTGGCTTGTTGAGAGACCCATCAACAAAGGCAATCTTATTTTTAGCATGGAGAGCATTCTGCATTGCTTTCCTCTAAGTGGGATAATTGTCTCCATTTAGAACACATGTGACAAACACAGTTCCAGGATGATCTGAAGGATACAAGTAATACTGGGAGTTTGAATCATGAAATTGTAATTGAGATTCTCCTCTCGTGGATTGATTTGATGGTGTATTGGTGCTACTGGCCTCTGCCATGGTGCTCTGATACCATGAGAAATATACTAACTAGAAGAAAAGGCTTGTTGATTGTATTGAAATCAAACACTTAAAAAGGGTACAATAGCTGTTACGTTAATCTTATACAAGGATTAGGGAGAAAAGTTTTAGATATATAACCGTTGGTCCTATACATAATTGGTGGAGATAAATCGATATTAGACAGATATGGGGAGATAAAAAAGTAATGTATATCAATTATAATATACGTTAATATTACTTATATATGACATTCACGAAAATTTCACTAACAAATTGTGCTGAATTTACCAAATACAGAGGGTTTCGTTGCTTGGGTGCCACCTGCTCTGCTTCTGCCCCCATGAAAAGAAAGAAAAAGATAAAATGAGTTGAATCGGTGACTTTTTTCCATTTGGATGGATCGTAGATAACTGTTTAGATTTTGTAAAGTAAGTTAATGAAGCTTTAATTGTTAGTGTGATTTATCTTTATCCCAAATTGATCATAATAACCCAACTTCTTTATTACTCTTTTCCCCCACATGTAGTACTTATGTATTTGTTAGCAATTTCTCTAAAACTTTAGGCAAGTGTTTTTTAAATATTAGAATAATATATAGTGATTTTTTAGTAAGTTTAAATTTTTATTATGGATAGTATCCTTGAAATACTCATTACAAGTCAAATTGTCTGTCTTTTGATGAATTTATATTTCATCCTAATATAATTTTATGATGTTACTTATTACTCTTTCTAATTATGAATTAGTACCAATCAAACTCAATCTAATCATTTATAGATAAGAGAGAAAAACATTATTATCTCATACTAATTTCTTTTTATGACAAAAAGTTATTAAATCGTACAAGAACAACATCTTAATGAAAATTTTGCTGAGAAGTCAAGTATAAAAATATTCAGAAATACGTAGCCTTAACTCTTTGCAAGCTATTAAATCATAATATGTGATATTGCTAAATTTTAGTAAGATTTTTTTATAAATTGAATAAACTAACAAACATAATATTGATTAAATTTGAATTTAAGTAATTTTTGATTAAAATTACAAATTTAATTTTGATAAATTCAATCAATAATTGTTATGCTATATTTGTCTACACTAATATATTTTTTAAAATTTATGTAATTAAGCTTGTGAACAAAATTTCATATATGAAATTGTTTTAAGATATACCTAACTTAAATATATTTTAAATATTAAATGATAATAATTAAATTTAAATAAAAGTGAAAATGGCATGCTACTTCACTTTGTTTAAAATCAATAAATTCTTTATAACTTGGATCAAAAGATAATAAATGATATTTTCATGGCAGATTTTCCTATATTAATATTCTTAAAAAAATTTCTAGGTAAATAAACATGTTATTGATTATATATATCATTATTTAAAATATATTTAATTCAAATATATTTTTACTATAATAATAATAATAATAATAATAATAATAATAATAATTTGTATAAATATAAAATCATATACCACTTCATTTTGTTTAGAAGCCAATAAATTCTCTATAAATTGGATTTAATAAAAAGATGTTTGAATAATCAGGAGTATGCAGTAAGATTATAGTCACACACACCTTAGCTATCTAGTATGACTAGTGTGAGAATCTCTCCTTTCTCTGTAACTTTTCTTAATGGTCCCAACTTCACTCTATTCCTTCCAATCACTTAGCTTCTTATTTCAATGTCAATTTCTTCCCTTCTCTTCTACCCTCACCGTCTTCTCTCCTCATCAAGCATTACTTTTCCTCTTTTTTCCTTCCAAATTTGTTACCTCCTGCTACTCCTTTATACTCCAATCTATATGGCATTTTTGTTCTTTCATTACTAATTTAGCTTTCAAGCCCTTTCCCTTCTCCCTTTTTGATAACTGTCACTATACCTATCACTGTACCTGCCAAACTGCCTCACTTGATATGTCAACTCTAGATCATTTGGATATGAGCTTTCCACTCCTCCCTGTCCCTTCAACCAAGCTATGTAAAAGTCCCTCAGCAACCATATATTCTCTTTAGGTTGATCCCACAACATAAGTCCAACATCTTAAATGAATTGGAGAAAGGTGGTCAGTGAATATACTAATATTCTCCTTCAATATTGCCCTCCCTACAAAACAAAAAATGGATTGGTTGTCTCTCCTAAGATTGAAGTACTTAAAGAAGTACAAATACATGGAATGCAATTATTGTTGGTTTATTTTTAGACCTTAGACCCCCAACCACTTGGAAACCACTTGGAAAGGAAACTGATTACTAGAGGTCATAATCTTAGAAAATAACCAGATTCTCTTCACTTTCTAAAATGAAAATGAAGCCAAGAATATATTTGAATCAGGTCCATGTCATATTTTTCATTTGTCCTTATTCTTACAACTTTGGAGACTTGACATTAGGCTAGATAGGTTTAAATAAGAGAACATCCCTTTATGGGTGAACATTAAAAATGTTTTGGAATATTGGATCACTAAGGGACTTAGTTCATTGGCTATCTATATTGGTAGACCTCTTTTTCATAGACAAAACCATGGCTAAAAGGAAACCCATTGGCTTTGTTAGACTTTGTATAAGTATGGGTATAGATAAGAACCTCCTAGATGTCATCCCTATTATAAGGCTTAGTTAGGAAGGTAAGTTGGTTGAGGATAAAATCAATGTTTCCTATATCTGGAAACCTTCTCTAAAACGTTAAGGAAAAGTTTGCAGGCCAATTGGAAGGTTATTCTCTAGAGGTGACTATGAAGAGTTGGTAAATTTTGATACAAATTTCCTAAATACAATGACTGGAATAGTTTAAGCTTCCTCCTCAAATAAGGTTCCAATTCTAGCATCTTTAACTACCAAGAAATAAGTAGAGCGAGAGGCTACATCAAATTTAAGTAAAGATCTAAACTCTGTTAGAATCTATCTATCTCCATTCCCAAACAATTCTAAACCTGAAGAAAAATAAGGAGAACATCGAGAGATAATTACTACCTCCTTATTGAAGAAAGAACCATCAAACCTTATGATAAAAACAAAAAATAAAGAATGCCTAAGCATCAAAAGGAGGAAATCTATTCGTAAGAAAAAAGGTAAGGGCTCCACTTCCTATTCACCTTTTTAAGATCTATAATTTTATAGAACACTAGGAACGTTAATTGCCCCAATAATTTGCAACTATTAGAGAGATTGCTATTAAATCAAAAGCTATTTTGATGGGATTGCTTGAAAACAAGATCAAATTGAATAGTTGAGGGCCTTACGAGGTTTTTGGAATATTCTTTCTTATCATCAACACCATCACCTAGGTCGAGTAATTGTTGCTTATAACTCTGGAAGGATAAAGGTCAAATGATGCATTTAGATGTTACTTTTCTTTAAGGAAATAACAATATGATTGTATTATTCATCTTTGCCTCCAACCACTACTTTCAAAGGAATAATATATGGAGAAACCTAACAAAAACTCACACAAAACTTTAAGGTCCACATGGTTTTTCCTTAGGGATGTCAATATTGTCTTACACAAAGATGAAATAACGTGACATATAGGCTCCAACTTTTACTCTCCCAAGTTAAGGGACTGTTGATTGCGCTGTTAAAGTCTTTAAAATTAATTATGATTCTCTAAACTCTTGTAGTAGTCATGGAACTAGGTCAAATCCCAATAGTACTAAACCTAGTTTCTTAATTTCAAATAATAAAATAAAATGGGGGTTTGATTAATTAACTAATTAAGTAAAATTAACAAGGAATCAAAATAAATTAATTGAACATAAAAGGGAGAAATTCAAAAGTACTTAACTCCAATTTCTAGGGAATGATCTCATCTACTTGTAACATTATTCATTAGTTTAAAGATAATAATTGTCAAAATTTAGGAAGTTAGTTCGAAACATATTAGGATAGTAATAATAAGGATCAAAATTTCCTAAATTAATTGGTTCAAACCCATCATCTAAACCAAAACTTAACATCAATTGACTGGGTATGACAACATTCCATATCAATTAAATGATAGCAATAAGCTTAGTGAAAAAGACTAGACCTTAAATTAAATAATTGAGATAGCTGCAACTATTCAACTTAGTTTTCTTGTTTCTCATAAGTTAAATATTAAAATTTGTAAATAACATATTTGCTACTTGTCCCAATCCTTTATGAAAATTACAGATCATTGAATTCATGTATAACTATAAAAGAATCATCATCAAATTAATTTGTCAGTTAAATAATATTAAATCATTTATGAAATATAAGAATAAAAAAATGTTTGACTAAAACATGAATAAAAGTTTACAACAAAACCTTATAAGGTTATAACTAGAGTTTTGAATTCCCTTTAATCAAAATATTCGGATCTAGCCACACATGGCTTTTGGCTTTCGTTTTAACATCAAAAATAGAAGGTGAAAGATTGAGCAAAAACTAAGAAGAAAACAAAACGAACATATGGAGAGAGGTAGAAGACATCTTTTTATATTGTTTTCCTACTTTAAAAATATTCTACTTCTATCTTGCAAAGATCCTTATCTAAAATAAATCCAAATCCCTACATAATAGGGGCGAAAAAAGGTTTCCTAATTAAACTCAAGTATTTATTTGAATCTGGCATTAGGCATGATCTTGCCTTATCCACTATAGTATTCTGTCCACTTTTTCCAAAAATTCATGATTTTCACCAATAATACTCCACTTTGATGCAATCTCTACTTTTCATCTCATAAAATAAAACAAAACATTAATTTTCCTATTTAAAAACCAAATTTTATCCAAAATAAAAGAGATAATTCCAATTAATATATCAAAAGAATATCTTATTAAATTCCTACAAACTAGATTGATGTTTGTCTTTAAGCCATACATCAATTCAATACATCAATCACCCTTATAACAACCTTTCATTTTTTTTCATGTTATCCAGAAATATCTAAAAACTAATTCACATTAAAGGTTTAGGATAAAATGACAATCGAGAGAATAAGTTCTCATAGGACATATTGTGTAACATACCACTCCCATAAAGCATAAGCCCGAACATACCAAAGAATATTTGAGAACATATTCTATGAAAATGGTATATTAAGACAATCAAACTAACTCATTAAAGGAATCAAACATATCATAAGCATTCTAAATGTTCATTTATTCCCATTTCATTCACAAACATAAAGTCACATGCGTCATTACAATTCAGAATCCACATATTTATAACAAAATATTTTTTTTAAGTTCAATCTCAATACCAAATATATAATGGGATGCTAACACATCAGACTCTAACTAGACTCCTCAGATTTAGCTGATTAGACCTTTGAGCCATTCTCGTCCCCAAAATGCAAGTACTAAAATTCTACTATATCACCTTAGTATCTAGAACTCTCTTAAACCTAAAAAACAACGTTGCAATTTTGATGAGTTTGCGAACTTAGTTAAGTGAAACATCATCGATGTATTCACTCAATTCAGATCATAAAAACAAGTATATCAAATTTTATCATGCTTCCATAAGAATATTATGTAAGCTGGCATTACATATCATAAAATATCCTCTATTAACTTCAACTTTAATTCACTATTTCAAAATAATTCAATAATTCATTTCAATTTTATCATTTGATACATGTAAAGATGTATATACAATGCACATGTGTTTCCATTCTCTTTTTTTTTTTAATTGTGACCAGGTGCTTATCAATCTAATTTATTGTACTGTATCTGTTGTGGATACCAAGATCATTTATGGCCTGTATCTATTGTGGATACCAAGTCCATGTTATCTAAACATAAGGCTCCTTTTCATAATCTTGAGCTTAAAGCTCTTTTTTGCACATCGGTCACTCTGGTCATAACTCCTTTATCTGATCATACATTCTAATGTGATGAGATGCATCATTTCATATGCTATGTTTTTTATTTCCTTTCATTTTTGTGTAATCATGCCACATATATCAAGCTCCTTGGATCTAAGTCCATTTATCAATTATTTGTATACATGTTCCATATTAAACATAAAATTCATACAAAATCACATATAATTGAGTTTACACATCTAAGTTAGCTTACAGTATGCTCCAAAAAAGCTATTTCCTCGATATTCTGGCAATGTTTGGATGTTAACGATCACATTGTGTGCCTATCGTCATGCAATACACATATAGTTCACAAATCACTAATTTGTTTAATCATATGAATAGACAATCATGCATATGTATATGTGTCATGTTTCAATACATGCTCAATTGACTTCTGGGTATGTATTCTTATACAAATATCTTGACCATTCAAACATTATAGCTTGTATAGAACTAGTTTGCAAATAGGTTTATACCTTACGTAAGTTTAATTTACTCCAAATTCATCAATCATGCATTCACCAAACTTTTCTAGCAATATATATTCATACAATTACCTAATTCTCATTCATAATTACCTCATGTTCTTCAATGCTCATTCATTCATGCCTAATACATATTACTAATATCCTTAAGATCATGTTTGCATTTATAAGAACACCTTTATTCCTTTATCACATCATAATTTCTAGATTTGGATACATTGACATCAAAATAGTACATTCTTTAAGTTATGATATCAATTAACAACCTAAACTTATCAAGCTCTTAACCAATTAATCAAGCAATAATCTAGGTTGATTCCAAGCCTTAATCAAGTCTAAATACACCAATTTAGAGTGATTTTTCCCCAACTAGTTCAACATATACACAAGGTTGAAATTAACATTCCAGAACTAGCCCATGATTATAGGGGACCATGTCACGATTGTGACAGAAGCTCACGTAATAGGCCACACTCGTGCACTCTCTTTTTTTCCCTTAATTCTGCTTGAATTCCACATACTTAGAGACATTACTAGCACTTGAATTTTTCCAAAATTCATGTCCTTTAAAGCTACTTCATTTTATGCTAGTCTAGCTTCCATATTGGTTACATTAAATCTCACAAACATCTGCTCATTTGTTTCATTACCATTCACTTTATACCATCATACATGTAGTCCTAACTTTTCCAAATTTGAAAACACTTCAATAACACCTATCTTTAGTATGAATTTATCATCAATTATACTTCAAATCCTAACTTAAATAATCCATATAATAGTCTATAAAATACTATTGTTATGCATCCAAAAACAAAACATAAGGTACTCTTTTCATTCATCATTTTCCAGCACAATTTCAACACCAATACCACATTCAATCTATCCCTAACCAGTTATCATAATATCTATTAAAACATGCCACAATAGATCAGTACCTCACTTACTTGTTCAGCTCAAATGCCACCTTAATATATCAAGTATGTTTTGTCTCACATGCATGCAAGATCATCTCAGGAAAAATAAGGGAGTAGGATAAGTTTCAACAAAGACAAGAAGAAGACAACAGAATATAACTATCTTTATGAAGAAATTGACAAAGTTTTTGAGGTTGTAGTGGACAGAATTTAGAGTAGAAACTCAAGATGTGAGGGAGGAGTGAGTTTTGGCAGTGAGAGGGAGAAGAATGAGAGAGTTACAACAAAATACATTGAAGATGATTATGGAAGTTTCTATATCATATAGTGTAGTTGTAAGATAAGTTTAAGGATACTTGTCAAGTGTCTAAGCCAACTACATGTCCACTCTTTAGGCTCCCAAATGTCACTTAGTTGTTCTGGCATTTGTCACTCAATTCTCTGAGCTGTTTGTCACTCGAG
>JANITW010000006.1:10643532-10660808 GCA_027564335.1 Erythroxylum williamsii | reverse complement strand
GCACCAAAAGTTTATTGAAGAGAGACTATTTTGAACATCTTTTATTCATTTTGGTATAACTTTGTCTCCCGACTTTCAAATGATTTGAAAATTGAACCAATACACTCCTAAGACATTGTTTTTCCTCTCCATAAAAATTTAGGGCCATCTGAATTGATTTGAAAACGATTGATTGGATGAAAGTGAGGAAGTCTGCTGGAATATATAAACTGAAATATTTTAATTGAACAAACTTTGGTATTTTGAGTATATCTTAATCTGTAGATTTTCAAAGGTGTAGATTCTTAATTTAGATTAAATTAGAGACATACAGATACAACTTTCTTGAAGAATTTGAATTTTAATTCTATCTCTACGAATTTCAAAATTTGGCATGAAATTAAGTCTTGGCTTAGGTTGTAGCACTACCAGGGACATAAATCATATCCTGTTGTTATTGAATAAAATGTATTGATGTAGGTAGAATCAAACAAAGATGTCTTCATAAAAGTTGTAGCTTATTCTCTTAGATTTTAATTAGTATAAAGTTTGTAATTTTTGGATATCAGAATTGAGAGATATGGGTTGTATAACTTTGAATGCATGATTATGCCCTACTCAAAATTTTAAATGTACTCAATCTATAGTATTTTGAGCATAACTCATAGAATAATGAACCAAATTATATGATCTTCGTGTCATTAGAAACTTAAGACACATGATCTAGTAGGTAGTGTTACCAAATTACTCCATTTTACTTGTCAGAATGATCATGTAAAGTGGACCCGAAAGTATGCTTTTTAAAAAAATTCTGGAATGATCAATTAGGTTATGAAGTTAGTTTCGAATTGTTTTATTGTGGTCCAAACCCTTAGTACAAATTAATTTATGTGAGTTTGATATATGAATGATATTGTGACAAGAATAATGATAAGATACCCAGGATTGTTATTGAACATGCATAATATATAATACATTTTTAAATATATTTATTCAATTAAATGAGCATTGTAGTAATATGAAATGTGTATGATTGAATGTAGAAGTACACATGGAACGACCACTTCCTGATATTGCCGGGACTCCAAAGGAATAAGCAAAAGCTAGTAATTGTGAGTAACCTAAGATGGTCTCACCTTGACTTATTTTGTTTATTACCAAATTGAATTTGATATTGATGAATGTGTACTAAATTTCGAACATGAATTGTTCAAGGAGTTTTGATGCATGAATAAAATATTGAAAGTCCTACTTGTATGTGAATGAGACTGACTAATTGAATTTGATATATGTTGATTGCATTCTGAATTTCGAACACTAAATGTACAAGGTGTTTGATACATATAAACATCATTGGAAGTGCTACTTATATGTGAATGAGAAAGAATGTGAATGTGACTAGATGAATATGATGATTGAATTTGTGAATGCATTTCATTTCCAATGCATGAAATATAAAGGCAATTATAACTGATGTTGCCAGTTAAAAAGAGTTTAAAGCTCAGATACCTATGGAAAGTGGCTAAGGCTCAACGTGTACAATGAGCCCTGTATTCCTAGCAGGTAAGAGGCGGTGTGAAAGAGCCCAGTATCCGCAACAAATACGGGACAGTGAAATGGGCACACGATCATAACAACGTAACAAATCAATGTATCTCATAGCATTGCATACAGTTATGATCTAAATAAATTGAATGATTGCAATGTTTTGAGAACTTTGTGTATGAAATATGAGATAATTTTTCAATGTTTATATTATGCAAAATTGTACTGAAATGATGAAATGTTTGAATTTTTTTTAGAAATATGACAAATGTGATCAGGTGTTATGTGATATTACTTAACAAAAATCATGTTAATGTGAATTACATGATAACATGATTTGTTGTATATTGTATGACGAGTGAACCATCGAGGATGGTTACTCTACTGAGTTCATAAAACTCATCAAAATTGCAACGTTGACAATTTCAGGTTTGAGAGAATGACGACCTAGCTTCTAAAACTATATAGAAGTGATTTTGTACAACTTTTGGAGTTCAGATATGGCTCAAGGGTCAGTCAGCTAGGACTGAAGAAATAGTTTATTTTAATTTTTGTTTATTTTCCTCATGATGTAGCATATTATGTATATTGAGTTGTAAACACTCTAGGTTGACAATATAAAATAAGGATGATGGTTAATGCTACATTGTAAATGATGGTTTATGAAATGAACTGAGGAAACTTTTGGATTTGAGATCATGTGATATTTATGATTTTGCTTGTGATGTCATGTGATCAAGTGAAGGTGATATAGTTAACTCGCCAATTCTGTCAGGCATGAGCACGCGTGACCATATAGCACACATGCATATGTTGGGTGGGATTGGGGTGTTACAAAAGATCAAAAAAATATTTAAATTTTTTAGTGCAAATATGTAGATAATGTGCAAAAGGAGTTTAATATTTGAGATATTTGGTATTAATGAAGTAAAGATACTCATTATTATACATATGAGTTTCTTTTGGAAATATATATGAGTTAATATTTGAGTGTAATGACATGTAAATTTTAAATTTAGTTTGATAAGAACAAAAGTAAGTCTTGAAAAACCGAAGGGGTAGTCGTGTCGCAAACTTTCCAATTTTACCACAGACGTCTCCAAGGCTTTACTAAGTTGACATCTTTCAACCATTGACACTATCTCTCAACTTCACTTCTCGTGAAAGAATTTCACACACAATAGTACGACCACCTCATACTAACCTCAACAGAGAATTTACACACAATGTTTAACAATAAAGATAATTAAATAAACAACTCAAGTGATTAAAATAACTATAAACAAAAACGATAATTCACTTAAGATAAAAGAGAAGAACAACTTCTCGATAGGTTCAGCTCCACTAAAATAGATCTAAAAGTTATTGCAACAACAATGAATTGATTCACATAAACACCAACATGAAGCCACAGACCATATGTAACCAACCAAACATGATTTAGCAAAATAATCACACACAGACCCAAAAAGAACAAGTCTAGAAAATCAGAAGTTTAAACCACGGTGTATCTTCCACAAATAACACATATCCCAGAATAACAAGTCAGATTGATGAGTAAGCAGGAGTCGAGAGTCAACACCAAGAAATAAGAGTTGTCTGGTCCCTTAAAACATTGGAACCAAATTTTGCGTTATTGAAAAACCAAAGTGAATAATAGGGAATTGTTGCAGAGAGGACATCGCAATTATAAACAAACATAGACCCCAACTGAATCCTATATATAATTAATGCTCACTATACTGCTGCACTCTTTTTAATTCTCACATACCCACTGTTGACTTTAACGCCCGCTGCACCTTGACTCCTCACACAACTCATGTTCTTCTTTTACTATAAATCAAGCCATTCACAATAGAGACTCGTAAGACACCTGACGGAGACGTGCACAATTCTCACTGCAAAATCCCTTCACAAACAGATAAGACAACTTACTTTTATCTTGTATCACAAAAATCACGTAAGCTTTGTTTCTTTGTCATATGTAATTAATGTCCACTGCGCTCTTCATTAAGCCAACACCGAATCCATCTTTTTCACACCACTTCAGTCGTGTTTCTTTTCAGTTTTCAATTGACGCACATAACAGTAGCTATTCTTCCATTGCACAAGAGATTCGCTTCGGCTATTGATGGGAGATGTGCATAACACCAACACACTTAAGCAAGAAGAGTCCCTCTTGAAACACGCAATAGTAACATCCCAATTACACCCACGCAACATCCACTTCCTTCTATTTTTTCTCTACAAAATCCACACAATCCAGCATTAACATCATCCATTTACCAACGTGATAATAAACTTCAATCCAAGATAGGATTCTTTCTCAACTAGAAAATTATCCATAAGGTTTTTGAATCTAAGTCATTCTCTAATTAATATCTTATATGTCTAATTAACAAATAATGTCAAAATTAAATAAAATATATATAAAATATATCCTAAGAAGTCCTAACTAAGGTATATTTTATTTTAAATGATATTATTTTTATTTAAGAAGATTTTAATGTAGCATTGATTTCTAAGTAAGTTATAATGCATTTTTCCATTCAGTAGAAATGGTTTTCTTTATCAAGAAGTTCTTCAACGAACTTGGTATAATTCTTTTTATTATTTAAATAGTAAAATATTATGGAATGATTGGAGTTATTAGGTAGACAAAAGGATTTAAGATCTTATCGAGGATTTAATTATATATTTAGGCATTTAACTTAATTATGACGATAGTTGATATAAAAAGTTGTAAGGTTTAAATAAATGTTCACTAAAAAAGAAATTTGTAGAATTATCATACTAAAATACTGTCTCAATAGTAACATGATCACCATATGGATATATGGTAATACTAAACCAATGCAAATGAAAGATTGTTGGTGTATATCCTACAACTGGTCAATTGGTTGTATATTGGTAAATTAGTTAATTAAAGACGTTCTTTATTTTATACATTTTTGTTTAACTAATTAACTAACTTATATAATAAAGCCTATAAGATAAATATAATTTCTAAATAAAATTATGATGAGATCATAATTATAAAATTTATATTGCATTTAGGTATTGCCCCTAATTCGTTCATAGTCATTGCAATATTAATACTAAACATTAATATAGTATAAATATAGCACATATTATATTTCTTCTTTATAACATAAATAATTTATCTCATAGACTAAAGTATAGAGATATTCAAGCAATCATGTGAGTGCTTGTTAGATAACAACTTCACTAAATTTATCAGACATGAGAACTTCATATGGAATATTACTTTTGTGTCTATGAAAATATCCATTGTGATAATTGCATAAGTGATTCTTTGACTTAAGTTCTTAAAAGTATCTTACATATGAATTGTTATATTCTGATATTATTTAGAACTCAAACTAGTAAATAATTATCAGTTGATACTTATTGGATACAATATGAACTATATAGAAATAGCTTATTCATCAATATATAATTCGTCACCTTAAAGTAATTAAAAAGAATGTTTCATTATTTTCTATTATTATCAATTTGAGAAATTCTTGACTAAATGGAATTAGAGTTTGGAAATAATTTTTTATATGATATTCAAAGAATCAATTATTAATATTATAGAACTAATATAATAGGACACAAACATAGTAAATATTAATTTCATATTCTATGTTTAATTGATCTTATAAGAAATCATATATAAAAAGATTAGTCAAAACTATTTTGATATTTCTAATATTTAGACAGACATGATATATTGTTAAATGCTGATCTTGATATATGGATGTAAATGATTTAATTAGATAATTAAATATAAATTAAAGGAGTTAAAATTATCTAATTCTAAATATAATATATTATTATAATTTATATCATCACCAACATATTTAAGAATTTAATAATATAGTTGAAGAGAGATAAATTTGAAAAGTTTAAATAAGTATTCACTAAAAAAGAATTTTGTAGAATCATCTCATTAAATCACTATCCCAATAGTTACATGATCATCATACATAATACTATAAAATACTTAAGCAATTAGTTTAATGCAAACGATAGATTGTTGGTTTACATACAGTCAATTAGTTGGTTATATATTTATGAAATAGTTAATTAAGGGCATTGTTTATTTTATACATATTTGTTTAATTAACTAACTTATCAAAGAAAATTTATGGGATAAATATACTTTGCAAATAAAGTTATGATAAGATCATAATTATAAGATTCATATTACATTTAAGTATTATTTCTAATTTGTTTATACTCATTGCATTATTAATATTAAACATTAATAGAGTATAAATATTAGCATAAATTATATTTCTTCCTTATAAAAGAAGTAATCAATCTTATAGATTAAAATATAGAAATACTAAAGTGAGCATGTAAGTGCTTGTTATAGAACAAGTTTCCTATATTGAACTAACAAGATAATTTCATATGGATTGTTACTTTTGTGTATATAGGAATATTCATTGTCATGATTGTGTAAACGACTATTTGACTTAAGACCTTCAATTTCATATATGAATTGCTATATTATCCTAGTCAAGAATAGTTAATTGATAGTTATTGGATATGACACAAACTTTTTAAAAATAGTTTATTAATCAATATATTGTTTGTCACCCTAAAGTAATTAGGAAGAATGTTCTAATAGTTTTTATATTATTATTAATTTAAGAAATAGTTGACCAAAGTGGAATGATAGTTTCGAAATAATTTTTAAATATCATTAAAAAAATTAATTACTAACATTGAAGAACTATTATAATTAGACTCAAATAAAATAGACAATAATTTCATATTCTATATTTAATTGAACTTACATGAAAAAATCATGTACAACAAAACTTATTAATCACTTTGACATATCTAATATTTAGATGGTCATGATAAGTGTTATATACTAATCTTGATATATAAATGTAAATTATTTAATTAGAGAATTAAAAATAAATTAAATGAGTTTAATTTATCTAATTATAAATACAATATAGAATTATAATTTATATTCATCACCAACTTATTTAAAAACCTAATAAGTTAAAACAAAGAATAGTCAATGAGAGAAAAGATAATTTAATCAAGTTGAGTTTAATTGTAAACTTTGAAAAACTTTAAGCTCAAATAGAAGATATTTGTTAAATATTAATATTAGATACTAAATTATATTTTTGACTAATTGGTCTTTAATTAAGATTAATTGTATTTTTAATTAAAGTTAAATTGCCAAAAAGTTCAAAGTTTATACCTCTTGGCATATTCTACTTATAGAATTCTTTTAATTTGTTCGTAAAAATACTATTAAGGACATTTATAAAACTATAATAGCTACTGTTAACCTATTTCATGAAAAATTTATAAAAAATCAAATCAATTGTGATTCATTATTAATGATTTATAAATATATTAATCATAATATAAAATTAAAACGATTTTAAATGCCAAAAAATTATAATTTTTTCTTTTACCGCACATATTATGAGACTTACTACAACCATTCACCATTCAAAAGAAAAATTTGTAACAAATTGATTAACCATACACTATATAAACTGGATAGCACTGTCCTTATGTCAGAGCATTGTGACAAATTTTCATGGTGATTGTTGAATTCAACTCACAGAAATTATTGTTCTAAACCTGCGAAACCCACTAGTTGCTGTTATAATTAAAAGAAATAGAAACGA
Source organism: Erythroxylum williamsii (assembly GCA_027564335.1). Lineage (NCBI taxonomy): Eukaryota > Viridiplantae > Streptophyta > Magnoliopsida > Malpighiales > Erythroxylaceae > Erythroxylum > Erythroxylum williamsii. The sequence continues at coordinate 10,653,609 of JANITW010000006.1, read as the reverse complement.
ATGCTTAGAAAAAGAGATACAAATATCTGATAGTGTACAAATTTGCTGTCTCACCAAATGAATGCTATCAAATACCCGTTTCTGCTGTGAGCACCGTTCATATCACTGCCAATCACACACATAGTTTTGCACAGGCCCAAATATTTAATAGTAGGCAGGCATAGATATCAATGTTAACCCATTCAGGCATGCCTAATTGAATTCCAGTATCCATGCAGTCTATTATGTGCTCAAACACAAGAAAGTACCCGTGAGGGCTTCCAAAATTGACAAATGGGTGAATAATACACATCGAATTGTAGTACCGTCCATCAACTCAATATCAATAACGTACATAAGAAACATTTGGAGATAACACTGAAAAACTAACCCCTCATAACTACAAGGAACCTCATTTCTATCCCTAATGTACTTTCCAGCTAATGACATTGGCATTATTTTCCAGAAAAAAAAAAAATCCTGGATGTTACATGTTTGTCTGAGACTATTCCTTCAGAAACTTGTGTATTGGGAATTACTATCGGTTGCTGTAGGTGGGTTGAGATTTGGTACACCACCAATATATGACATATGTACAGAAGTGATAAGCTAAATCGACTTCATGTAGATTCTTCTATCTTGTAATCACAAACAGCATTACATTCGCTTGCTTCCACCCCTGAAATGTAAAAGCCAGTCAATAGATTAGTACATTAATTTGACAAAAATATGGGGTCCCTACGCTTCAAGAGGCTCGGTGCTAAACCTGGCTTGACGGCTTCGGGATCACAAACTTTATCCTGAGGTGTCTTCCCCGAATCCAATAATTTGCGTGGAGCCAATGGCATCTGGCTGTAAGCTGAGTGCAACTGTTGATGAACCTCCCGTAATGTCCCAGAATCCTCATCACGCCTATCCATCTCTATAAGCACCTGTGAGCAAACATATTATCAGGAACAGGACCATGACGCAGAGAGAGAGGGGGACGGAGTGAGCTTGGAGAGTAAATGTCACCTGGGCAGCATTCTTCCTAAAAGCTGGGAGGAAACGCTGCCTACAGTACTCATTAAACAGAAGTGTGGAAATAATCAAAGGAATAGTGAAACCAGAAGCAATTGGTGATTCTTTAATCCCAAAAACTCCAAGGGCTATGATTTGCGTCAACACCAATGAAAAGATTGTTGTGTTGTGCACAATAGGCCAGTACTGCCCTCCGCTGTCATATATCTTCAAGTAGACATTAAGAATCTACAGAGGAAAAACAAGAAGTTAATAAATGCTTTAAATTCTATCCCCCTCTCTAAATACCCTTAATATCTTCCATTCCTACCACAGCAAGACCAAAAGAAAGAGAATATTCTCAGCTACATTAAAAGGATAAAAAATACACAATGTTGCTAAGCACATCCATCATACAAACTATGTTCCTGAGGTCGACCAGATATTGAAACTTTGATACATTAAATACAAAACAAAGAGAGAAAGAGGGAAGCCTCATTTGGCAAAGACACCGTTTGTTACACTCATGCCTTTTGAGAAACTAACTCCTTCCTATGGAAAAAGACAGTATTTATTCATTAAGTAATATTGAAACGAGAAAATAGGAGCTTCAGTAAGATGCTCTCTTTGAGCTTTCTTCCTTCTGTTTCATTTTAACCCTCACTCTAAATACAGATTTTACAAAAAAAAAAAAAAAAAAAGAGAAGAAGAAGAAGAAAGAGAATTTGTCTTTGCGATGTTGGTTTCAAGCACGAAATGGAGGACCAATGATCATGAAAATCGAATCGAATCAAATCAAGAATTGTTCTAGGGACTTAACTAAAAAAATCAAAATGACAGTCAGCTGGGAAAAACTGTTCCAATCCAAAAGCTTCTAGGAGACTTAGCTTGCTTTTTGGCAGGAATACTATATCTAACGAATAATCCAGCTAATTTAATGAAAATTTAATCTACATAATTTAATGACACATCTAACGCAAATAGCATTATAAGCACAAGCATTAATAGGAGAGATTTGTACCTGATTTCGGTACACAAGGTAAGCCATTGCAAAATAAAACAGCAAAAAGGGTAATATCAATGGTGCCATGATTGCACATGTGAAGCCAATGACACCAAAAAGTAAGACCCTTGGAACTTCTGTGTGATATGGAAAGGTCATAAGCCAATAGGATGAATCTTCACTGTCTAGCAGAATAAATTTCTTTATCAGATTGCAGAGAAGAGGAAAAAGTTGCATTACTTCACAGGCCAGACTTGCCCATCCTGATGTCAGTGCGTAAGTCATGAAGAAGGTAGCCTACAAGTAATTTAAAACAAACTTATGTACTTAAACTATAAATGCTGCTTTAATGAGGCACAATAACAAAAGAAAAATTGAGAAGAAGAATAAAAACAACTAGATAAAAGGGCAGTACTGTCTTCGATAATACTAAACACGAAAATTATAAGACGACAACATGAGCAGAACAGAATCAAATGTTAAGCATACATCAGCATTTTGAGTAGAGTTGCATGATCAATGGAAATGATATATCATGTGCCATTTTTTCATCATGGGTAGTCACCTGAGAAGGAATTGCTTTGGCTAGTTCGGTAGGTATGTCCCTGACACTAGTGAAGAGACTCAACTGACTGATAACAGATCCAGATAGAACATTAACAAAGAAAACGTTCCAGATAGTGAAATACAAGATTTTGACACATGCACTCCTTTTCCTTCTGCTACGTGAAACATGCCCCTCCACCGAAGAGAATAGCATCATCATTGGTGGAACAGTGTAGAGAAACAACATCAGGACCACACTAGGCAGATAGCCAGTTACCACATGGCTGATTATTGCCCTGCATTAAAACCAAAGTTTACAAGCAAACATGAGTGCATCTGTCCAACCAGATTTCTGAATTGGACTTCACAGTTTAATCAACATCCATCACAATAATAAAGTTGGACACTTGGGAGTTATTTAATTTATTTATTTTTCCTGTTTCATGATTTTGATTTCTTTTCTTTGAGAAAAAAATAAAAAATTGTTTAACTTTTTTTTTTCTTGAAAAAAGATTTGCTTAATTGTTAATATCAATGTAGTTATACTTTTGTAATGAATAATAAACATATTAATTAATAACTAAAAGATAAATCAATATAATTATCAATATCTTAAATTTAAAGTACATCATTTTATATATAATACGTAAAAATTATTGAAATACTTTTATTTGACTGATTTCTCATATTTAAATACCATTAGTTACAACAAAACGTAAAATAATATTTAATAAGTAATGTTAATTCATTTTTATCAATTATCAATAAAATATTATATATTGTATCAATGATCAATACTATTTTTAGTAGTTTATAATAATAAATTAATTCTCCATTCAATTTTTGTCTATTATGTAAGATTTTTTTTAAAAAAAAAGATAGTTAATTTTCTCAAATTTTAATATATAATTTACAGTTTTATTAGTAGTTAATAACTAAATTTATAGATCAATTGAGTAAGCTTAATCTGAATCTATTTTAAAATATTTATTATTAGATTTAACTAATAACAAAGTTAATTATGAATAAAATATAATAACAAATTTCAAATAGTAATTTCTCATACTTTCATTAATTAAATTCTCTCGCTAATTAGTTTATCTAAATTCAAAATGTATTAACATATATTAGTAATTAATTTCTAATACAATTTATAATTAGAAAAAGTAAAATTTAATTAATTAACTTCATCTAATATAAATACTAATAATAAATTTATCTTAGCTTCCTATTAACTCTTACTTATTACAGAATATTTATTAATAAATGATTTTAAAAATATATCTGATGATTTTCAAAAGTTATGCAAATTAAAAGAATTCCGAAACAAAAACTAAAAACAAAAGTGAAATCAAGTATACTGATCGAAAATTAAAAACAAACATAGAAAAGAAAACAAGCATATTAATTAAAAATTGAAAACAAAAGTAGAAAACCGAATATTGACGTGAAGATCATTAAGTCATCCTTTTGACACTAACAAAACCAATACGCAAGATCCGCCAAGAGCAATAAAAGACAAATTATGGATGATCACAAACCACCTATGCATTTGATTTGAAGTAACATTGCCTTTACGAATTTTAAGTTACACAGAAACTGCATGCACAAAAATGTCACAAGGATCAAAACACAGACATTAAGACCAAAAGAATGAAACTATTAATTTGATGATGAGAGAGCACTTACTTTTTCAATATTCCTTTCAAAAAGGGAAAGGTGCGAGATAATTTGTCTAGTTGAGTCAGGCCCTGTACAAATGTGACAGGAACAAGAAATATAAACATGAACACTGCAGATGCCAAAATTGTTGCTATCTTACGGAGCCACATCTGTCTATATGGTATAGAGAGGTTTGACCATAAAATATCTTGTGCTTCTGGGGCCATTTGCGTTACCCACAACATAGGATTTGCTGTCTGAAGCATCCGTGTGGCAACCACAGCAGCATAACGAGTTTTGAAGAACACAAAAGCTGAAGGACACTCCTGCATCATAACGAAGAACAATTCAGGTACGAAGTAAAATAGCATATCCATAGAAACTACTTAAAAACTATTAACTGCATTTGTTAAAACTTAAGAGGTTTTGCATAAAAGACAACAACTGAGAATCAGACTGCACACGAAACATGAGAGGGAGAAGTAGCATGAGAATTAAAAAGAAATAAACATAATGAATAAACTTGTTTGTTTCAAGATTTTTACATTTTCGGGCGAAGCCAGATTCAAATCAGTAAAGCTGATGCCATCGCCAACACTTCCAGATTCACGAGAAAGAATTTTGAAAGAAGTTGTACTTGAGGCACAGAAACAGCATGGCCTTGGATCCGACCCATCCATAGGACCAGTCTTGATCAAATGACAAACCTTTTCTGCATCCCTCTGCAAGGAAATCAAGCCTCAAAAAATGTTAAAACAGAAAACTTCATGGGATATGATAAGAAGCACGATGTTGTTCATTTAAGTTTAAATTAGGGGGGCACAGAAACGAAAGGCTTGGAAAACATCAATTTACAGCAGTAAGCACTCACTGTGTTCACTACTACAGTTAAGATCTTCAAAATACCAACAATAAGTCAAAAATTTTTGGGTAGTTACATAACACATTGCATTATCAATTAAAGTGTGACATATAACTTTTATCTTGATATGTTTTTGTACATCGTAACTTGTGTACAAACCCATTTAGAGAATAGCGAACACTAAAGAATCCATTATTTAGCAGCCATATTGTTGGGAAATATATTGGAAAAAGTAACAATCAAACAAGACATCTTACATACTGAAATATTGAATTTGCAGTTAATGATGTCAACATGGAAATCACTGCAGAAAGATGCGCACCATTAATTTATGGAGAATACTGCATTCATATACCATCTGGTGTGATAAATAATCTGATCCATAATAATCAGTAAAGAATCTTTTCACTGAGTCACTGTATGATTGTCCTGGAGTCCATGGAACTGAACGAACAAGAACTGTAAAATGACTTGGATTTGGGGGAGATCGGGTTACATGTGCTAACCTCATCTTAGCGATGCGTTTATACTCCTGCATTTAAGAGTCATAAGGCTAAATTACCATGCTTGTATACCTGCTGGGAGCAAGTGCAGAAGAAAGATTATAGTTTTGCTCCCTTACAAAGTAAAGCAGACCACAAGCTGCAATTGACATGATGTACAATCCAAAGCAATGGGTCCAAAGCCTGAGGAGATTAAAGCAACCAAAATAAATAGAGAGAAGACGATGTCAGTCACCAGATTCTGTGATGTAAAGCATAAGTTGCATCATTTTTGAATAAGGACAATGTAAGTCCCTTCAGATAATAATTACAGAAACAGCAATCCATAAACTTTCTAGCATCAAATTCAACAATTGTCTTTCTGATTCTGTTTGCGGTTCATTTCATAAAGATACTTCTTTTGGAAAAGAACAAGATATGAAGGGAAAAAAAAACATAAGGAGAAGAAGAAGGGCTAAAATATTCCTAACACCACCCAGGCAACACAATTGGAGACTTGAGCAATGATACGAAAAAGCACTTCATAATCCATAAAGAGGTTTGAACAGATCCAAACGTAGGACAGTACCCAATAACAAGATGGATTAATTTTTATAACAGCTTCATGAATACAAAAGAATTATTTAAAAGAGAAACTTACCATCTAGAATTTGATTTTACATTCTCAATTGAAAATACTTCCAGTGATTCTGAAGGTATATTTTTGTGCTGCATATCTTTGCCATAATAATTTACTGGAAGCACCACAAAAATGCAAACGATGGCAACTATGGAGAAAGCTCGTATACTGCAGAGGAAAAAGAAGCAGTAGCTGTTATACTCACATAGAATAATAGATACACGAATCCATTATTGCACAAGTATTAACCACTAAAATGAATTAACAGAAAGAAACTTAAAGCATTAGAAACATCAGTTGGCCCTTTTCCAATCATGAACTCAGCTTTACTGCAGGCCTAACAATATAATCAAAAAACAATGACGAGCTTCATAACCATAAAACAAATCGGTATTGATATTCTAACAACCTATAAAGGCTCGTCTCAACTGAAATCAAACTTGTTAAAGAGTCAATATTGCCACCCAAAAAATTTTAAAATTCTGACACACCTCTTGAGCTGGCATTCAAGACAAAACACTAATCTTCAACAAAATCAGCTAGTAGTGTACCTTTGAGCAGTAAAATGCAATCAACAGGAATACAACCATCAAAAGCAAAGCTTAGTCCTCCACCAAGAAGAACATACCAGAGATGGAATTATCAATTCAAGCAGGCTGGTTTTACCCACCTGAAAATGAGAAGCCTTTGAAAAACCACAGCATCCAAGCCACCAATAGCCAATATCTCATCTTCACTTGCTTCCCAGGCTCTCAACAACCAACTTGGTGAAGGCACAAATCTTTCCAGAAAGAAATGATCATCTGATCTCAAGCATACAGAAGCAAGCCTCCGTCCAAAGTACACAATCTTATTGCTTGGTTGCTTTCTCAGTATGGAATACAAGGAAAAGAGCACCGCACACAAAGCTATGTTTATACCAGCTGAAGTTAAAAGAGCACCAACTTCCATCTGTGTCTACACTTTTATCTGTAAACAGCAGAAATTTCAAGATTACAATTCAAGATCAACGCAGAAAGGAACACATAAGTCATTTATGAAAATAAATGTTGCATTTGAAATGGTTTCAAACAAGAAATTCTAACTAATAAAACAGAAACATATTGCTCACCAACTTGTACTCCTTTCAACTGCGCCAAAACCAATGGCAAGTAAAGAAATTCGAAACAACCCAAATTGGGCAGTTTCTAACATAACAGCAGACAATTATATATAAAAACCTTCTCATCCTTTTCTCTCCTCTCCATTTTAAACTTCAGAAAACAGGAAATCACCAGATTTTGTAGGAAAAAGATAGGAACAATCTTTATCCACACACAACACAACCCGCAAACAATTCATTGAGCAAGCAACTCCACGTCCTTGATTAAAGCAATTTTCAGTATAACTGTCACTGGAAACCCAAATTTCAATGTTTTGAATTCTAGGAGCCACCAAGCAGTTCATGATATATAAACATTTAATTATAAATGAAATATTATATCCATGGCGACATATTAACTAAATTCTTCAATTGAAACTGAAACCATCAACTTTATCACAGAATTCAATGTTTAAGATATCGAAATCGAAAAAAAGAACCACCAGTTTTGAGAAAATAAAATCCGAAGTCATCCAGAAACAAAAAACAACAATATAATTATAACCCTACCAAAAAAAAAACGAATTTGAGTCTATAGTTAAAAGAAACAAAAAAAGAAATAAACAGAACCTATTCACAAGCCTATGAAAACCAAAACCAAGGCATTGAAGCAGAAACCGAATGCAGAGGAAGAGAAAGTGAAACGACGCGTCAAAGCACGATTAAGTGATCTTTCCCATTGATTGCTTCCACGCCATTCACCCTCTGGGTTTTTGCTTCAAGGTTACATATGGATCAAACTATATCTTCTAATCTTTTTGAAAAGCGAACTGGTTCTAGTTTTTCAATAATAATAATAATAATTCAAATTTACTGACAGTTACGGAAAAAATATTATATATTTATGTATTTGCCTTTTTTGTCGTTTAATTAAATTTCTGTATCTTTGAATCACAACTAAGAAGGCGGTAGAAGGGAATGCCGCGCTGCGGCGATGGATCCGCCACGTGGTACGCATGTGAATCGAACGACCGGTTTTTCCAAGTATAGCGCCACTTGTGTAGTTTCTATTGTATTCTCGTATCCACGCAAAAACAGAACATCACTGACACGATTCCGTTGTCTTGATTGGGCATTGTATCACTGGACTAGGAGATTATTTTCAGTGGACTAACATAAATTATTTTCTTGTTTTGGTCTCTTTTTTCGGCGGTTATGGACTGTTTGGATGAGATTCCAGACAACAAAGGGAAGATAAGGATAGCGCGCAAATAGATTGGGTAATATTACGCACAATTAGGAATACTAATTAATATCTTTTAATAATTTAACTGATTTTACTCAATCGAATTAAAGTTTAGATTATCTAAATTAGATCAAATATAAATTACCAACCTTTATCTTGAAGCTTGATCAAATTTGTATTCAAACCGTGGATCTCAAACTTGTTCGAACTTTGTACTAGGCATAAAGTTTTACGTAATTCTGACTCTACCCATAATAAATTAATGTAATAATCAGCATTTTTATAAAAATATAATTATTTCACTTTTAATTTAATAAAAAAAATAAGTGTAATAAACAATTCAAAATAAAACTTAAACTGAATTTGTGTGAATACTTCCTCGTCAAATGTGAAAACAAAATTTAGTACATAGATGACAGGCATTTCAAACATGCCAACTAAGTACCGATTCTAAGTAACATCACTGTCAGTTGAGACATATTACAATGACAAGGTACATATCCGATTCATAATGCTTTCCTGTCCCTGTCCCTGTCCGTAGGACGCGGAATCGTCGCGTTAAGAATATGAGTAAACAACATCTTGTTTTTATTTGCAGAGGCACCGCTGCGCTTTTCTTATAAGCGGGGACACATCCTCTATCTTTAAATTTGTGGATTAATTTTGTCCTATTAAATTCAAGTCATTTATTTATGTAATCTTATATAAATGAATGGCTTAGATTTAATAGGATAAGATTGGTACACAAATTTTAGGGCTGAGGATTTCATGCCGCAAAGTAGATTGATCAATACGATCAAATTATAATAACTTATGTTCAGAAATAAGGTACAACAAGAATAACATAGAAATAAATAAAAATATAAGAAAATTTTTAATTAGGTATGTTTATATCTTCAAAAACAAAAGTGATTGATTTTGCTATTGAATTTAAAACTCCTTTTATAAAGCTTATAAATATATATATATATATATATATTAGATTTATACAAATACAATTTGGTCGGGTCGGCTATGCCAAGTCCAGTCCCAGTCCACACATCCATAACCCACGCGCAGGTGAAAGTCTCCCATGCATACGTAAAAACCTAAACCTAACATCTGCTCCATATATAAGGTATAATTCTGCTATAATAGAGGTACGTGATCATTAACCCTAATCATCTCCGTTCACAGCGACCCTACCCACACCAAAAAGAACTGACTTGAGCGTCGGAGAGGCTTATCGGGAAACAACCCCCGACGTGCCTTTCTTATTTTGCAGGAACCTTCAAGCTAGAGTTCTCGGGAAAAGCAGCAAGCTCCATAGATCCGAATGGTAACATGCAGCCTCGTCTGAACCAAGCAGAACCAATTGGCGCCCACCGTAGGGCCCGACATCAGGGCACCACGTCCAGAAACACGCAGATCAGTCAGGCGACAGCAGCTAATCCTGATATAGCCGCTGTCGCGGCTCTGGCGTTACAATGGATGGGTTTGCAGTTACCTGCTACCTCGCCACCGACACACCATGCTTCCCGCACGCAGTCTTCGGACCCGAATGATCAACCGCAACCTCAAAACCTAGAACAAGAAGA
>JANITW010000006.1:10454259-10466497 GCA_027564335.1 Erythroxylum williamsii | reverse complement strand
TATAATATAATATTTGAAGTTTTAATTATGATATTAATTGCATTTTCTACACTAAGTTGCAATAAGAAAAAGGATAATTTTTGTGTTTAATAGTTTTTTATTTTTATTTTTATTTTAACATGATAAAATAAGATTTAATGATGTTAGAAGAATAGTTCTATTTTTTTTAATCAATGAGGTCTAGTAGAGCGATTCGTTCCCATATTGATTCATAGTAATAAGAAGCCATATTGCAATATTTGATAAAAAGATCAATTGTGATTCAAGTGATTTTAGCCATAAATTTACAAGGTTTGTATTAAGACCTTTAGATGGAATTTACTTTTTTTAGAAGAACTGAATTTATAAGTGATTTTAGCAATTTTATCAATTATTCATATAAGAACAAACTACATTGCTATATCAATGATTCATATAAAAACAAACTAGATTGCTATTCTCAATTTAAATATAAAAATGATTGCTATTCATTATATTAACAAAAATTAAACACAAAACCTTACGTAAGGTTTTTATGGTAATGTCTCGTTTCTTAATAAACTTTCGATAGAGCTTAATATTTTTTATAATTTTTTGTCATATATATTAATATGAATAGGTTTTGGTTACCCTGAGAACCGAACCTGAAAATAGGTTAACCAATTCTATAGGTTCTTTAGGTTCAGGTTCAGGTTTAGGTTCGTAAAATTGTTGAACCTGACATTCAGGTTCAGGTTCAGGTTATTTATGAACGGGTCAGGGTACCCTACCATGAGCACCCCTACAAATGCGAAATGATCCTAATCTCTATCTCTTGCTTGAATGCAATGATTGTACTCCTGTTAGCCTAACGGGATAACTCTTCGAAACCTAAAAAATATTGCAAATTTTGAGTGAATTTTTGCAAACTCAATAAGTGACCATCTCCGATAGCTCACTCAATCACATAACACATCGAAACATATTTTCACATAATTTATATCACTTCATTTAATATATATCATCACATTCAAAGCAATCAGATCAATCATTTCAATCATTTAAAAATAAACATATCACTTATAATGTAATGCACATGAGACTCACTTTCATTTATTACTTTGTTGTGATCAAGTGCCTATTTACTAGCTCATATCCCTTAGTGGATACCGAGCTGTATCAGATAATGTCCCATATCCTTTAGTGGATACCGGGTACATTTACGACTGAGCCTAAGGCTCTTTTTCACTTTTTGAGCTTTAATTTTTTTCAGTGACTACTCTGATCATAACTGCCTTTATCTTTCATGCATTCATTCATGTAATGAAATAGATCACATTCTTCTAATTTTAGTCTATCACATGCTTTCATATTCACATTCAATTTCATATTCATCTTCGGACCTTGATCCGACATTCAACTATTAATTTGAGAAAACACATATTTCTTTCATATTCATATACAAGGAAAACTTCAATGTTCTCACATTTACCAAACTCCTCAGAGATTCAATGTCCAGAATCAAGATATTCACATCAATCATATTCGCATTGCGTAATAATCAAATCCGTAGTCATTTAATGCAGAAATTGAAATCAGAACAAACAAATAAATGAGACCATTTAGGTTGACTCACAGTACGCTCTAAGTTAACATTAGATTTCGTGATCTGGAAACGTCTGAATGCAAATGTTTATCCTGCACATCAAAATTATGCAACACACATGATGCACACACATTAAAAATTGAACAAATTCTAAGTATTCCTTTATGCACAAATGTGTATATGGAATAAGTACAACGCATGTTCAATGACAATCCCGGGTATATTATCAATTTTCACATCTTATGCACATTCTCATTTTTAGCATTATTTGCTTTCATAATATCCAATTCTCATTCACTTTTACTAGATACTCATTACTCATCTCTTTTGAATCATAACTATAATCATATGATCATCTTCATTTCATTATACTCATGCCTGTGTACTTTAATATAAATAATTCACTCATTAATGTTATTATAACATTATAAGATCAAACATTATCCAAACTCTCATATCTTCTTATACTACCTCCAAAATTCCAGACCTTTAGGTCTATGCTCCATGAACATTTTGATAAGGGAACTAAAGTAATTTGCAACACTTTCTTTTAGAAAAATGTTCCCCATTGTCTTAAGTTTCTAATGACATCAGGATCATTCAATTTGGTTCAGTACCCCAAAAGTTATACTCCAAATAGTTTAGACTATTCTTGAACTGAAACAGTATTCTATGCTCAATTTCAAGTCAAATTCTAGAATTCTAAAGACATAATTAAAATTTTATTTCTTTAAAAAAATTGTATCCCTATATCTCTAGTTTAATCTAAATTAAGAATCATTTCATTTGGATAACCATAGGACAAGTTATGTTTAAAATACCGAAGCATGTTCAAGCAGTGTAGGAAAGTTAGCTGCGACGAGCTTTTCCCGAGAGGAAATTCCTAGTGAAATCCTGTAAGTTGGCTGCGGCAAACCAAAGAGTTAGTCGTGGTGAACTTTCACAGTAGCAAAATCAGTGAACATCTTGCTGCTACATTTTTTAGCACTCTCTTCTAACATTTCACATCTAACCCATCTTGTAGCTAGATTATCTTTTCTACTTCATTTCCTCTTCATTTCAACTCAATATCATTCACAAACTAATTCATGATCTATATTAGATCATTAACCAAAAATAGAACATATTCACTATCAATTTTCTACACTCATCCTAACACCATTATGATGATCATTCTACTTCAACATCATCTCTATAACAATATATGAATTATTACCCATCATACATATACAAGAGTAAGACATTTACATTAATTTTTCATCACTCACGTTCATCATACACAAAACACCCTTTTATGTCAATTAGCCTCTAACTATCATAAAAAATGCTTCGTTAAACACTACCCATGAAGATTAGATCATAACTTACTTGATTAAGCTCCAAGATTCTTCAAACTCTTCAAGATCTCTGTTAATCCTAGCTTCCTTCTCTTACACATACATCATCAATAAAAGATTGTAGGGTTAGGTCTTTAGTGACAAAATGGAGAAGGGAACAAATCTTGGAGAAACAAGGTGAAAGAGTTGGACCAAAAATCAACACGGTAAGGGTGAGAGTGAGTTTTGTGAGTGAAGAAGAGAAAGAAGAAGAAAAAGAAGAAAAAGGAGAAATAAAGCATATGTCGTGAATGGATAAGTAAAAGACCAAGGAATGCTATTTAATTGGGTAAAAGAATAGTAAGTGATGAGGGTAGTGACACTTGTCACTTTCCTATAGTCCCACTATTGGTCTTTTAATCTACTAGTCCATGTGTCTCCAATTTTGAACCAAAATTTTCAATGACATAAGTCATTAAATATTAATGTCATATATTAAAATTTCTACTACCATTTGACATTTATTTCTACCACTATTCATCAATTGTTCTGCCACTTGGTATTTTTTTAATCCAATATACCCTTAATTTTTTAGTCCAATATACCCTTAAAATTACAGAAATTTCCTAAATTTTCACTAAAAATTATGATTCAATAGTTATACTCTCCAAATTAATTCTTAATACATACAATTCACAATTCCAAATATAATCACATTTATAGATCAATTATACCCGAAAATGTCAATGAATGCATGTACAATCATTTTACATGTATAATCATTTTAGTGTGCAAAAATCAATATTCACATGTGTTATGTTAACATTATGCATGAGCATAAAATGCATTTTTCTAAACTCCCATTGCTATTTCTTAATTATAAAATCTAGGATTCTAGCCCTTAATATGAGAACGGGATGTTACATTTCTTCCCTTTAATAAATTTCATCCTCGAAATTATTATCTGATTAATCAATAAGGCAGGGGTATTGTTTCATCATAGGCTCCACTGCTTCCCCATATAACTTCATCACTCAAATACTTTCCTCCAATTGACCATAGTCGATAGACTTACCAGGTCTTTCTATCACTTATTTAGTCATTTACTTTCTTAACTGGTTCCTTAATATATCTCAGATTATTCACAAATTTCACTTCCTGTGCTGACATTACATCTGTGTCAGATCATATCGATATTTCTTAACATATTCACATATAACACATTATGGATTTGAGACATCTTTATTGATAATACAAACTCATATGCTAATGGTCCTATGCTCTCAATAACTTCATATGGACCAATACAATTTGAGCTTAATTTATCATTTTTCCTAACCTGACACACCTAGGCAAGGTGATATTTTTACACTTGATAAATTCACATCTCTTTAGTGTTAATACATTTAACTCTTATGTCTATCTCACTTTATTCCATATCTTTGGTGTTGATCCATCTAACTCCTTTATCTTTCTTGAGTCACTTAATTTCTAATACATATCAATTTCACTCATCAATAGTATTTCAAATCACTTTTGGCCTTCAACTATTTTTAGGCCCGCTTCATTTCAATGTAAGGGCGAACGACCCTTTTTGTCATATAACGCCTCATACAATATCCTAATAATATCACTATAATAATGATTGATTTGCTTAAAGTTAGTTAAAACTATACATTGACCTCATGTTCCTATGAACTCTAAAATATAAGCTTTAAGCATATCTCTAACAATTAAGACTATTGGTAACTTCTACATATAGTCTCTTGTTTATACATCCTCAACCGTTAAGTACTATTTTGGTGTATTCCTACTAGGATGTACAACATAGGTTACCATTTGTACTTTATCCAAGAATCTTTTTTCTCAATCATCTTTATCGTGTACACATGCTTTTTATTTCAACCACAAAATATCCTTTTCCAATTCCAATTTAAAATTCGGATTCATTTTCAATTTGTCAATAAGATTCACAATTTCTAAATCCTCAATTTGGGCTTTGCTAATCTTTTCATGTGAAATTGATCTTAAATTTAGTAGCTAATAATTCTTTGATTTGCCTAAAATTTAATTCGACATTATATGCTCTTTATTGCATTAGATTTGGTAACCTCAATATCTAAATTTGTTCTACATCTCTATTGAATTTTCTATTCAATGCATTAGATTACAATACTAGCTTTACTAGAAAATGCTCATTTGCACAATCATAATCTTTCAAGTAACTCTATCCATTGTCTCAGCTCGTATTCAATTCTTCTAAACTCAATAATTATCTCAAACTTTAATGTTTTGTATAGTTATATATAGATCCAAAATATTTCATTGTACATATAATCTCCCAAAGCTTTCAAAATAGTTACTATTGTAGCAAGTTCTAAATCATATATCAAATAATCAACTCATGAGACTTTAATTGTCTCTATGCGTATGAAATCACCTTATTTTGCTGCATTAGATTTCATCCTAATCTCTGATATGAAACCTCATTATATACTACATAATCTCCAATTCTAAATGATATAATTAACATCGGTGTTATAATTTCTCAAAATTCTCTTTACATTCATCAGTCATACGATTTACATGTTTTTCCTCAGGCATTTTTGTCAAAGGGCTAAGATCAATAAAAACCTTTAACAACTTCTGGCAGTGTGCAATTTCTCAACTAATTTTAGAAAACTCTGGATCTCTTATATATTCCTTGGAGTTTCTCACTTCATCATTACCTCTATTTTCTTTGGGTCTCCTAATATGTCATGTTCAAATATTATAAGACCTAACATTTTATTGAATCAAGATAAGATTCACTTATATTGAACATTTGAATGCATTTAATATATCATCTATGATCAAGCCACTGACTGATCCAAGCAAAACTGGGACACTTTATTCTTCAATACAATGATATTATCGAGGACATTGTTGACTCAAACAGATAGTGACAAAACTCAATGTGCAAATGATTAGTTCTCTTAATTCCTTAGGTAACTAATTCCTCAATGAGGTAATATTATCTCATACTATTTTTGGTTTCTCAATTGACTTATTTTCTTGAATAATTTTCTCCATTCATTTGATTTCCTTTGATTTCATATTGACTTATTCTATTGTCTATTCATTCAGACTAGTTTCTCCACACATCTTAATTTCTTTGAAATCTTAGCTTCCTATGTTGGTAACACATTCATCAGATCTAATTTGTATCTCCTGTGTATATTTGCATAGAATATAATGTGGACCTAAATTCTTCTCACATTAGCAATAATGTCACCTCAAATTCAATAATCCAATCACATAGTTGAATACTTTACATCAAATAAACTACATATACTCTTTATAGCATCTTCCACATCAATTTCTATCATTTCTTACACGGTCATAATGTTTATTCATCAAAACTCAATGATGTAGCAGACATGATTACTGTTGCATATGCTTAGGTGTGTATCTTCAAAGTCATCCAATTCTATCTAGAGATTTATTTCCAAAAAATCACCAATTTATATCTTACTCTAATGATACTTTGATCTCAATTGATCCTAAACAACATCTCTATCTTTATTCCTACCCATGATAGGGGTATTCCTATCACGATCGTGACAAAAACCTATTTTTATCAGGCCACCATTATGCCCTGCACTTTCTTTCTCACAATAACACACATACTAACATCAATTCTACTCCACATTTTTCCAGAATTTACTTATTCTAATGCTACATCATTTCATAATAAATCAACTACCATATTGATTGCATTAACTCTTCTTTTGATTCATCATCTTTTTCTTATTCTCATTCATACATAAAATCCCATCTTATACGCATTTCTAGCTTTCTCAACACTACATATCATTCATCTCTTGTAAAATCAATTATGTCTGTTTCATTTCCCTTTTATTCTTTCTTCATTTCTATCTCATCTTCCTGTTGTGATTTATTTCGGCTTTCATATGTATATCCTCAATCAATTCAGAATTATAGAGGCATAACTATTATGAAATTCTAATCTCGATTCCACAAACATATTCTTATATTGAATCATAAACTCTTATCATGATAGTCACATAACCATTCTAAGTCTAAGCTTAACCTTTCAAGGTCAATGAAAAATTTTATTTTCTTTCAACTTGGCTTGTACACTTTAAATCTCGTCATTCATAATTATATCACTTCTTTCCTTAATCAACCCACGACAATGTATTCACATTTATTTAACATTCGAGAATATATTACCACAATACAATATTGATATCGTATTCCATAATACATCCACTAATACAATTGTGTTAAATCTTTATCTGTCATATCTAACCATTTACTATCTCTCATTCTAATTATCCACAAACTTCCGTTTTCTCACTTTCTAAAAGATCATCATTTTTCTCACTATTTTTATTTGCTCAGGCTCTTAACAAATGCTCATGCTTATGATTCATGTAAATGCGACTCATACTAGGGATCGGTTACTACTGCCTGCTAAGACATGTCGAAAATGCATGTACCTTGACACATACTTTGAAAAATGTCCATGTAAGATACTACTTCTGGGCTTTGATACCAAATTGTAACACCTCACTTTCACAAGACACGTACCTGACATCCTGAGTAATGTCTGAGCATGTACCCTGCAAGTATGACATGCTAGAATAGTCAAACACTTCAAATTCAGTACAAATTTTTCAAAAATAACACAAGCGTATGCAAAAACCAATAATTAATTGGGCCCACTTTATTTATAAACTTTTTCAATTTACAAGGATTACAATCATTTCACAAACCATTCGAATTCCATTAGTCACTAAGGCCCATTACAGATAAATAACACTTAAATTCATAGTTTTTATTACAATAGAAAATCATTTACAAACATTTCCTATATACAATAATTACGGAAGTCTCAATTCGATACAAAAATAAGAAAATACAAATGTAAACGCAAACTAATCCTAACCTCTATCTTTTATTTGAATGCAGTGGTTGTACTCTTATTAGCCTAACGGGTAATTCTTTGGAGCCTAAAAAATATTGCAAATTTTGGGTGAATTTGGCAAACTCAGTGAATGACCATCCTCGATGGTTCACTCAATCACAGAACACATCACATCATGTTTTCACGTAATTTAAATGACTTCATTTGACATATAGCATCACATTCAGAGCAGTAAAATCGATCATTTCAATCATTTAAGATACACATATCACTTATAATGAAATGCATATAAGACTCACTTTCATTTATTACTTTGATGTGAATGAGTACCTATAATTGTCCTATATCCATTGTAAATACCTGGCTCGTTGATAACTATCCCATATCCATTGGAGATATCGGGCTTTTTTTCACATATTGAGCCTTTGGCTTTTAATCACTTTCTGAACTTTAAGCTCATGTTCACATTCTGAGTTTTAAACTCTTTTTAGGTGGCTACTCCTATCACAACTGCCTTTATGTTTCATATATTCATGTAATGGAATGCATCACATTCACATATTTTCAATCAATCACTTATTTCCACTTTATGCATGTCATCAGACCTTAATCCGACATTCAACACTTAAGTTGAGTATCATTTATTTCTTCCAATTCACATTTAATGAGCACTTATATTATTATTCATGCATTTATCAAACTTCTCGAACATTCAATGTCTGAAATCAGAACAATCACATTTCATAATCATTTAATCAATAATAATAACGAAACAATCAAAAAGTAAGACCATTTAGGTCTACTCACAATACGCTCTAGATTAGGTTTAGCTTCTACGTTCTGGAAATGTTTGAATGTGAACGTTTATCTTGCACATCAAAATTATACAACACACACGATGCACACAAATTAAAATTTGCAAAAATTATAAGTATTCCTTTATGTACAAATGTGTATATGGAATAAGTACAATGCATGCTAAATGGCAATCACGAGTATATTATCAAATTTTACATCTTATGCACATTTTTATTTTTAGCATTATTTGCTTTCATAATATCCAATTCTCATTCACTTTTACTAGATACTCATTACTCATCTCCTTTGAATCATAACTACAATCATATGAACATCTTCATTTCATTATACTCATGACTTTGGTACTTTAATATCAACAATTCACTCATTAATGTTATTCTAACATTATAAGATCAAATATTATCCAAACTCTCATTTCTTCTTATCACATCTCCAAAATTCCAGACCTTCAAGTCTATTTTCTAGGAATATTTTGACAAGAAAAATGGAGTAATTTAGCAATACTTTCTTCTAGAAAATTGTTTATACAATACACACGATGCACACACATTAAAAATTAAAAAAATTATAAGTATTCCTTTATGCACAAATTTGTATATGGAATATGTACAATGCATGCTCAATAACAATCCCGAGTATATTATCAAATTTCACATCTTATGCACATTCTCATTTTTAGCATTATTTGCCTCCATAATATCCAATTCTCATTCACTTTTACTAGATACTTATTACTCATCTCCTTTGAATCATAACTACAACCATATGAACATCTTCATTTCATTATACTCATTCCTTTGGTACTTTAATATCAACAATTCACTCATTAATGTTATTCTAACATTATAAGATCAAACATTATCCAAACTTTCAATTCTTCTTATAACATCTCCAAATTTCCAAACCTTCAAGTCTATTTTCCATGAACAGTTTAACAAGGAAAATGGAGTAATTTAGCAATGGTTTCTTCTACAAAATTGTTCTCTTATCTCTTAAGTTTCTAATGACACCAAGATCATTCAATTACGTTCAGTAATCTAAAAGTTATACCCTAAACATTTTCAGACTATTCTTATACTGAAACAGTGTTCTGTGCTCAAATTCCATTCAGAAATTGAAATTCTTATAGACTAAATTAAAACTTGATTTTTTCAAAAAATTTGTATCCCTATGTCTCTAGGTTACTCCAAATCAAAAATCATTCCATTTGGATAACTACAAAACAAGTTATAGCTAAAATACCGAAGCATGTTTAAGTTATATAGGAAAGTTTACTGCGACAAACTTTTCCAGAGAGGAAAATTCTTCATGAATTCCTACAAGTTGGCCAAGGTGAACCCAAGAGTTGGCCACGACAAACTTTTCTAGAGAGGAAATTCTTCAAGTTGGCTATAGAGAACCAAGGAGTTGGCCGCGGTGAACTTTCACAGAAGCACAATCAGGACTCATCTTCCAATTTTCTAGATTTTAACTCTTTACTTACTACACTCACTACCTTAATCTTGTCTATGATTTCTAATTCAATTTCTCCTTATTTTTCCATCATTTTAACTCCATTTCAACTCAATATCATCCATAAATAAATTATAGTCCATGATTGATCATGAACACTAATAACAGAACGTACACATATATACACGTTCATCATCAACTTACTACACATATTCAACTTCATTTTCACTTTCATTTTACATTCATTAAAGATTCATTCTAACTCTAAAACATCTCTATATCAATTCATGAATCATTAATCATCATCCATGTAAAAATAAGATATGAATCTTCCACATTCCTCATACATGTTTTTGCATATACCCATCCTCAATTTATGAACATTTAATCTCTAACTATCATCAAATCATGTTTCATTCATGAAATCAAGAAGAGTGATGCTTATATTTACTTGCTTAGCTTCAATGTCTTCAAACTCTTCAAGATCTCTCTTAACCCTAGCTTTCTCCCATATACACAATCTTCATCTTGTCAAAGTAGAATAGGTGGGTTTTTTCATCACCGAAGTGAAGACAAGTACTTATTTGGAGTGGCTAGATGAAGGGTGTTAGCAAAGTTCAACGTTGATGGTTGGGTTGGGAGAATATCGTAAGTGAGAGAAGAAAAGAAGAGAAGAAGAAAATAAATAGTAGGGAAAATGAAAGACTAATATGAAAGATGGTCTTTCATATGGGTGTCGTGAATGAAAAATAAAAGACCACAAATTGGTCTTTAATTTAGGTTAAATAATAGTAAATTATGAGTGGTAGTGACACTTGTCACTTTCTTATAGTCTCATTTTGGTCTTTTAATCTACTAATCCATTTGCCTCCAATTTTCAATCCAATTTTCTCTCAATTTTCAATGAAACTTGTCATTAAATCCCAATGACATTCATAAAAATTTTCACTGCCATTTGACTCTTATTTCTACCACTATTCATCAATTGTTCTGCCACTTGGTATTTTTTCTAATCAAAAAATTATCCAAATTTTCAAAAATTATCCTAAAATTCACCAGAAATTCTAAATCACTAAATATACTCTCCAAATTAGTTTTCAACACATAAAAATCATAATTCTCAATATAATCACATTTATAATCAGTTATACTCGGAATGTCAATGAATGCACGTACAGTCATTTTAATGTATACAAAAATTCAAATTCACGTGCATGTATGCTAACATTATGCATGACCATGAAATGCATTTTTCTTAATCTCTCATGTACCATATTTTAGGGTTCTAATCCTTAGTATGAGAACGGGATGTTACAATTCCACACTTGCAAAACCGAAGAGGATAAAAATATATCAGTTGTCTTTCACTCTTGGTTCTGTCTTGTTTTTATCTTGGTTATTCTTTCTCCACTTGCTTTTTACAGTCGACACATACACCACTCTTTTCAGCTTACCACACACTTTATTACTCCAACCAACACACCATCAAGATGGATGGCTCTCTCCTTCTTTATTTTTTTACTCTCGATTCTCCACTCCACTCTCAGCCGTCATTTCCACCTTATATATTCAAAACCTATGTACTAAACAAAATAATGAGGCAGCTAGGTTTTCAATGAGAATAAAATGGACACGTGTAATGTGATGCATGTTTTTATTCTCCAACTGTACACTCTGTGTTCCATTCTCCAAGTGTAGCAGCTATTTTGCCATCACACAACTAGATTAAAATATTCACCACCGTAAATGATGTCTCATGTTACATGGCTGTGTAATTTTCTAGATGGTTGTGAGTTATATTGACAGCATTTTCTTCATGTTTTTTTCTTTTTTTTCTTCTTTTTGCTTTTAATTTTCTTCTTCTTGCTCCATGAAGACAAGTGAGTGTTAATCTTTGGAATATGGCCTTTAACACCTTTACTTCCGAATTGTGTCTAAAACTACATATGAGTCAAAATGAGTATCTTAAATAATTTCAAAACATTAATTGCTAAGTATTATGGAATAATTATACAATCAATTAAGCACATATCATGTATGGGAGACAACATAATGCTTGCTCAAAAGTTATTCAGAGATTACAAACAAAAGGAACATGTTAAAAGTTGTGCTCTTAAAATAAACTTCACTAAGGCTTATGATACTGTGGAGTAG
>JANITW010000006.1:10435309-10446067 GCA_027564335.1 Erythroxylum williamsii | reverse complement strand
GACTATTTTATAAATTTAAAAAATATCCCGAAACGGTACCCGGTACCGACCGATACCGGTACAGTTCCGTTCCAGAGTCCAATCCGGTACCGAGCCCGGTACGGTATTCATAACATTGGAACTAATACCATTGGATTTGAATGTCTTAGTAAAAACGCTATTGAGACTTTGTTTTGTTCCGACTATTAGATTCTGATGATCTTGGCTTCGAGTCTTCAAATCTTACAGGAGTAGACGAGAGGCACGTAGACCAGCAGGCAAAAAGTACGAATTAATGTTGGAATTCAAAGTCACGCATATAATTTAGTTAGGCAAAATCACAGTTCATAATGTTTACATGATTATGATTTTGAAACATTACAATCTATGTACGACCTAGCTCGTGTGCGAGTAAGATGATAGCATTATGAACTTCATTTGAGCGGCCTATCCAAGCTGTCAACAACAACAACCAATTGCAATCATGGTTTTTGACTAACTTAAAGACGTTTCAGATCATCGTTTTAACTTTTTTGTTAAAAATGAGATGTGCCAATTTGCTTTACAATCTTTTTCTTCGTGAAATTGCAATCTTTTTGACCAAGAATCACTCATTGTGGACCTTTGCTTTGGAATGTCATGGGTTTGTCTGTCTGATCCCTTTTTTGTGTAGAGTTCCTCTCATTGTCCAATCAAAGGTTGTTTCCTCTCCATACATTTTGGCCTTTTATCTTGAAAAGTAGGGATTTTTCGGTGATTGCAATCTGTAGGGCATTTGAGAAAATCCCGCGAACAAAGCTGCACAGATTAGCCTGGCTTAATCTCATAATATTATCTTATTTTCAAAAGCAGGCTCCAAATGTCAAAAACCGAGACACAAAAACACACCCTCATGGCGTTTTTGGTACACCTCCAAGCTATACAAATTAGAAAGGAACATAAGCTCTTGACTTTATCTTTCTCATTTTCTTCTGCCATGAGCGTCAAAATGTGTTAACTAAGAAGAGGCTGTTACTATAATTCTTCGTTAGTGACTTCTGGTTTCCGACATCAGATCTCGAGTTCTTCTGATAAAGAAAATAATGAATGATTATAGTCACTTAATCATCGTCGACCACATGCACACGAGCAGTGCACATGCGATGAAGAATTGTGTCACTCGTCCATGATAATATCTTCTAGCTTCCGCACAAGGACACGCAATCACTTTTACATCCCAGATCTTTCTTTATTTGTCAGGTTACAAAACAATTTTACCATTAAGACTTTTAACTAATTATGACAACTGAAATCCAAAAATAAGAACACTAACTAAAGACCCCTAATCAAGAATCTCCACAACCACCTTTTTCTTGCTCTCTTTTTAGTTTTTCTGAATGAAGCGGAATGTCTGTTACCTTTGAGGAAAGCTAAGATAAAGAAAAGGAGGTATACGTAATGATGGTGTAATGCAGATGAGTAACAGATTGGAGGCATTGAAGTGATTTTGTGATCAAAGTGAGACCCCTTTGCATTATTGGAAAACATATGAGCTGGTTTTGTACTTATGCAACACCTACAAAGTTAGAAAAGTTGATTTCAGTAATTAAGATAAGTCAAATTTCAATATTCAATTCCATGGATTTAGACCCTCCTCTTGATTCCATCCCTTACTTTCGCAAAATCTTCATCCCAATGTGAGCCAAAAGGTCCATTTGACAAAAGTTTCTTACACTTGGGTTACAGACAGACAGATAATTGGGTCCCCCCCAACTCCCAATTCTGTCTTCCTTTCAATAATCCCCACTCTCTCTTTTCTCCCACTAACAACCTAAAAAGAGAACATATGATGAAAATCCTACTTAGCCCTTACTATTGTTTATCCACCAACACTAGATTACACTGGTCCCCATGCAAAACTTTCACATGTTCTAACAGGACTCTTGAGAGCTTTAGGTGTCATTCCAAGCTGCAAAAACTGGCAAGTGAGCCATGGAGATTGCCGCTGACCTCAGCTGCGCTGATTGAAACCAGGGGGTAATGCCAGTTGTTGGGCTAATGTACTTTGATGCCAATGGAGGTCTAGCAAACAGCATTGCAGCATCATTCTTATCTGGGCTACCTTCCCTGGAGCTACTTAAACTGGTAATCAAAGACGAGGGGTTAGAGAAATGAGGCCCTAGCTTTTCTGAATCGTCTACCGCTTGTTGCGCAACATTCACTGAATCAATACCAACAACATCTTGTATAGGTACTGACATGGAGGAACTACGATTATTCCCTTGATTCAAGGATTTCGGATCAAGAGACTGAAAGGAAACATTTGGCTCTTGCTGTGGTGATTCATACGAAGCCACCTTCCAGTCTGAAGCATTGCCATTGCCATTATCAATCTTTACTGATTCACCATTGGAAGAGTTGTGGTACTCAATAGCGTCACTACTTGATTCTGACCCTTTGTTTCGCCTCGCAAGGTCTCCAGCTAGTAGAGTGCTGCTGGCCATAATCCTTTCCACGTCATATCTTGTTATGTCAAAGTTAGTCACAGCATTAGCTCCGCGAAACTTGATTGCGGCGATATCATATGCTTCAGCAGCTTCCTCTTGGGTGCCTGATATTTTTAATTCAAGGAGACATTATAAGCACAAAGTCTAACTTTCTATAATGCATTTATGTGAAATAAACACCCATTTCCTTTTCCATCTTAACTGGGAAAACAGCCTTAGAAAAGTTGACTGAAAATCTGCATTATGCTCTTACACTCCCAAAGAAGCCACTATCAGACTTATAAAAGCAACACTAGTCTTTAGTGGGTGCATGAGAGCAGACTTGACATAAAAATGAGTTCTTTACAGGTTTCTTTACTTGCATTAGGCAAATTTCAAGACATTTGAACGTAAAATTTGAATGATGAAAATAAAGAACAATATCAAGACAAGTTGAAGAACTTACTGAACGTCCCAAGATAAAGATCCTTGTTTCCTGCAACTCTGCCAATCCTTGCTTGCCACCTTCCATGTTGATGATGTCTAAATTACATTAAACGAAAACAATGAAGATTGGAACCAAGTTAGTTAAAAGCCTCAAAGGAGCCTCAGCTTTATCAAAAAGTGATGGTTTGCTGCAAAAGAGTAAAAGCAAAAGTAAAACCTTGTTACTCCTCTGTATATTGATGCTCCCCTAGAAAAGCCACTGCTTTTCCTGCAAAGAACAACAAAACAAATTATCAATACTCATGGAGTTAAGACATTTTGGCATTTTTAGTTAAGTTGAATAATTTCCTTTACCTTCGAAGATGAGCAACGTACTCCTGACGGCTCATATTCTTCATTTCTTCAAGCTCGTCTCTGTAATTCTCTAACTGAAACATAGAAAAATCACATGAAGTTGAACTAACCAATGTAACCAATATGAAGACAAGCAAAAGTAAAGAGTCTTACAGGAAAATTGACGTGTGTTGAAGGTCCCCAATACTTAAGGGCAGCAAGATCGTAAGCTCTGGCAGCTTTCTCTTCCAAATCATAACCCCCTATAGATTCATCAGGACATAAAATTAGCAATTGAAAAAGGACTTGCTCATTGAAAATTTTTAAATTTTTAATAGAAAGAAGCCTACCAAGATAAACTGAAAATTGCAGCATTTGATGGTTATGGAACCAATGAGAAGAATGAGCATGACAACACAGAAAAGTAAGAGTCAGACCATAAAGACAGGGTCAAAAAGGAAAACTTCAAAACACACAAAACTGTAGAATATCTATTGTTTCGATTAATTGACCAACCTTGCCTTCCTTTCCTGGTCTGACCTTCCTTCTTACAGCTGTTATCCCAGAGATGAGCTTCATACCTTCCAGTCCATCTATGTCTGGTAAAAGGTAAATTCACCATTTTACTTGACCATTAATAATGGCAATGCGCAGAAAGAATATTGATAACAGCAATGGAAACTGGATTCATTGAAATGCATGTATTGCAGTAAATGAAAAATCATTCAAAGCAAAAATAGTTGAATAACTGAACGGAGAGAAGATATAAAGCAAGTTGAAAACAGTGCGAACCAACCTTGTAACACCTCTATACTGCGACGTTCGCTGCCCAAATGTGTCAATAGATTTCCTGTGGACGGGCTGCTTTTGACCCACTTTTGCAGGCCCTCTCTTCTTCGTCTCCATGGCTATACATTCAGTACCATTAGGTGATATTTGCATTGGAGCAGTAACGCAGCTTGACTGAGAACCAGGGCTCATAGACAAGCTAAGAGACTGCAACTCCCCGCAACTCATATTACCAGCAGATGCAGAAGCTCCACCGTCATCAACTATGTGCTGTTCAAGTCCAGTATGTGTTGAATAGTGCCTAGAAACCCAGTTTTTGAAGCAAGGGACATCATTTCCAACGTGTGGAATATGTGAGTCGCAGTCTGTGAGTTGGGTGTTTCGGGTTTCATCGTCTAGTGAAGATTGGTACATTCCATGACAAGCCAATCCACTGTAGTACGGGTGTGATTGAACTAAAAATTGTTGTTCTTGCTGCCTAATTGTTTCATGCATGCTTAGAGAATGTGGCCTGTTGTTCTCTGTCGCTGGGTTTTGGCCGTAGTACATGCTATCGAGGCTTAAGCCCATTGTTTCCCTTTCATGGCTAGCTCCATAGTGGTGAGTCTCCATAGTTGCACCACCGAGAAAGTCCTCTAATTTGGGTGATGAACTCGGCACCATTGCTGAAGCCATGAAACCTTAGAGCAGTGAAACAAAGGAAAGGAGGAAAAATAAAGAGGAAATTAAGCTAATGGAAAGCAGAAGCAGACCTTCTGATTGGGATCTAGTAAGAGCTTCAATGATACAAAGTGACCCATCAGACTTGAGTGGCATAACTGACAAAGGAGAGTGAAAGCTACCATTTTCTCCAACGCCATAAGACATACCGCAAGTGTTGAAGTGAGAAGCAGACAGATAGAAGCTTGTTGGAACAGCTTTAGAAACTGCCACAGCTGCTACACCAGGATTCTGATGAGGTTGATCATGATTGTACTGATGATGGTGATGATTTTGTTGATGTTGTTGCTGCTGCTGCTGTTGTTGGGAGTCAGAAGCAGCAACTTCAAGTTTCATGTGCGGTGCGAGTGAAAATCCCAACCAGTTATTATTAGAACCATTATTCATATCATTCATAGATTTCATCTTCTATCTCCTACCCTCTTAGCCCCCTCCTCTCTCTCTCTCTCTCGCTTTTCTGAAGTTGATTAGAAGCACCACTACCTGTATATCTTTCTGAAACGCAACTCAATCATTGGGAAGAAACTTAAACTAATGATGCTAAAATCTCTTGCCCACCCTCCATATGAAAGCTTGGATTTTTGTTGTCTAGTAAACCAACTTTAGTTGCAAGCAAAAAAATTTATGTTCTCTGACCCCCCAAAAACTCTTCACTCTATGTACTCGGTAGTCATCCAAAGCCAAACCCTCTCTACCTTTGCGCCTTTTCTCTCACCATATAAAGCCAACAAAACTGGTCTCTTTAAACTAAGCAAAAAGAATGAACTCGAGCAAGCAATGCTGGGAAGCAACCCTGCACTCCCATAGGGATCTGTGTATATGAGCGAAACCAGGTTGTATAGCCCTATCTCTCTGCCTTTTTATGTTAAAGACCCGCAACTTAAAAGTAACACACCCCTTAAACCCCAGGAAAAACTCAGATTACATAAGCACCACCAAAACCTCGCTGCTCTATTACTATATACCAAGCCACCTTGACGAATATCATCTTGAACCCAACACCCACTAAAATGAACAAGTCAGAAGGTACTATGTAGTTAACTTTGAAATGTGGTGGATGGGCAACGAGAGAGGTGGGCAGTAACCAAAACTGGATAGCTTTATTTTTACAGTCCACAGGGCCTTAGATAGATTTGACGAGCATGACTTCTGCTCCTCCAGTCACTTCATACAGTAGTACTACTCCACACTGCTTCTGTTCTGTGCGACTCTGAAATCTAATTTATATCATTTGTTTTTGGTTCCAACTTGAATACCGTTCCTAACTTGGTTCACAGCCTTCAATTCAAAAATATGCCCCACCAACTTGTTGGTGACCATGTCCTCGTCACAGCCCCATTACCCACCGTTGATCTGGATATAAAGTTAGGTCATCTCTGATGTGACATTTTCTGACCTGGGCTTTATTCATCTGACAGCAATGTTAATTATCTGATATGCTCTAGCGACCACACGTTAGTTACCATTATCAAAGCCCAAACCCACTTTGTCAACTAAAATGAAATCTCTGAATGCAAAAAACCAAAATTGATTAAACCGGAAGATAATGGAGAAGAACAAAAAAAATGGGTTAATCACGTGCCACGCTCTCTAAAACGCGTGACGTGACGCTTCACTTTCTTAACAGAAGTGGATAAAGAAACAGAAAACACAATTTGCTTTTTTGAGAGTTTTCTGGTGTGTAGTCAACACCTGCTTCCAGACGAAAGGTGGCAAGTGGGGTTGTGATTGAAAAAAAAAAAGATAAAAGGAAAACTTGAAATATTCCATATAACGATAGCCAAATTTTAAAAGAGAACCCATTAATACGAAAAGCAAAGTTCTAATCTCAAGTTTTAAATGGCTGCATATATGAAGAGGTTCAAATTCGCGATCTCACTTAAACCAGAAGAGCCTCTTACTAAGTCACATGTGTCCTAGAGTTTATTAATATGCTAATTAAATATTTGTCCTTAAACAAGTTTAATGATTAATTGTCTGGACATTTCTAACATAGGTTTACTAAACATGACAGTGGGAGGAGCGGCATCCTCGTTCATGTGATTAGGAAAGTCTCCTTGGCTAGACATTATCGAGTGGTTTCAATTTTAGATATATGAATTTCCACGTCAATAAAATGCATTACAATTACACTCCAAACTTACTGCTATATTTAGGAAATTCAACGTCCATTATGTTTAGTTTGATATATTCTTTTCGAATTCTTTGAAATAAGTCGTTGAAATAACCAAGTTAAACTCTCGAGACTTTCTATTTCTTATTTGTATCGGTGTCCATTCGCTTAGGACTAAAGGAACATAATAATGCTACACTTGCCATTGACATTTTCAACATCTGTTAGGGTTAATTGTTGGACAATTTTGTCCTTCCTCGTAAATTTAGACAACTATTAATTATATTTTCGAATTTTCAACTACTTATCAGTTAAGTCAGGTAATTTGATCTAAAAAAAGGTAATAAAGTAGTTCGATAAATAATTTAAATCAATAGGCAGAAGTTCAAGAAAAAAATAGATCTCAGTTAGTGTGGACCGGACTTATATCGAACTTGTGATGGAGAAGTCCGATATAGAAGCTATATATAAAAGTTAAGATCTCCTGCAGCTACTTATATCATTCATAAACATACGAATCTTCTGACCCGTTAAGAGCGCTTACGTGTTGAGAAAACTGTAAAAAGGTGTTAGCCGAATGTTCATGAACGTTTTCCGTAAAGGTCCCGAAAAATTAAAGCTTATTTTGGTCTCGAAAACCGCTTCAAAAGTTCATATGGAACCTAAATCAGGTATTCTACATTTTCTTTGTTTTTAACCCTTTCATAAACGATTTGAGACACGTAATAAGGTCTGTCCTATGTGTTACATGTGATATCAGAGTAATTACGTTATTGGATTATCGAAAATAAAGATTTTTCGGTTTTCATCCATTATGGTTTTCATCGATTTTTGATTTTTTTTTTGCGTATATGATTACGTAAAAGTGGTACACATAAGGCTAGTTATAAAAAAAGGATCAAAATGAGCCAAAAAAATGTTTCGGAATCACCAAAAATCGCCCTCCCAGTTAGAGGGCAATAGCACCGTCGAGCGTGTACGGTTGCCACGCACCAACCATGTGGCTCCACGAGGTGACGAACGTGTATTGTTTGTCCAACGCATGCGCGGGACAAGCTGGCTTGTGTGATGCACGCGCCCGCCACCTGTCTCGACAAGTGGACAGCCGGGATGAGGACACATGTCGACGTGTGCAGTGTAGGTGCGTCTATGCGTGGGTGACGTGTATGGGACACGCGGTAGATGCATCTGACACACATCCACGCGCACCCTATGACCACGAGTAGGGTGACGTTGGTTAACGTGACGTCAGTGCTACAATGATGTTGACGTCAAGCACCCATAAAAAAAAGAAAGAAAAGAAAATTTTTAAAATTCCTGTAAGGGCGCCTTGGGTCCTTTTGGGCCAGTTTCTATATCGGCAGAATTTTTTAAGTGATTTTCAATTTTTATGGATTTATTACATTGGTAATTGGTTTCGGGAAAAGTTTTTAAAGTTTTTTTAGGCTAGTTTTGAGTACAGTTTCATGCTCCAAACTGCACATAAAGGAGGCACTTAAGGTTTCGTGTCTCATGTGGTAGGGTCAGCATTCAAGAAAGTACGATAGTCACTCTCATTGAGAATTTTTAAATAAAAATCTCAAATAAAGTTTAAAGATAATGTTTTCAGTACCAGTGTGTGATTATTTGATTGTACATTTGGTTGTTTCCATTTATAACTAATTTTCACACACATTATGTCGCTATAGAATATAAGGATGATATAAAGATGTATCCCTTCTGTTTGTGGACTTTCTAGGATACTGATGAGGATGTAATCACCAAAGAGGCCTTTCAAGTCAGTATTTAGGATTGTTTTGCTCACATGTTGGGGGTGTCTCTAGCCTTATGTTTGATTGTTCTGCCCAAAAGTATTGACCTTACATAGGGTTTTGATATGTACATTAAAGCATTAGATAAAGGAAAGTCATTGCTTAAATGATTTATTAACCCAAAGGTGGTAGTGTCATGAGAGTTGATGGTTTGTACTATGATCACCTTTGTGTGGAGGTCTAATTGCATATATTATGCATTCAGCCCAAAAGTGTTTCATAATATGTGTGATCGGATTCTCTGTTTAGATACTGTTATCGACGTTATCCTGCATTTAAAGTGATTTTTACATTGTCTTTTCTATCTTGCAATCACCTTTTCTATAAACAACAATGCTATCAAGATTGAGATCTTAAATGGTTTCAATTTCAAGAAGTAGAAGAAGGATGTAGTATTTGCCCTGGAGATGGCTGACGTTAGTATGGCGATGCACATCGAGTGACCTTCTCCACGTACTGGTATCATCTCAGAAGTTGATAAAGTAGCTATGGCGATCTAGGAGCGATCAAATAGGATATGCTCTTTGACCATCAAGAGGTCGATCCTATATCATCTGCTGAATGGATTATCAGATATGACCATAGCAAAGAGTTTATGGATAACATTTCCCAGAGATACAAGTTGTTTTCTCATACAGAGCAGAGCACCTTGATTAAGAAGCTATTCTCCATGAAGTATATAGGAGAAGGAGGCATTCGAGAGTACATTATCATGATGGTTCACCTTCAGAAGGCGCTTGATGTACCAATTCCTAATAACCTTATAGTGCATCAGGCACTAAATACTCTCCCTCAAGAGTTTGAGATGTTGGTTACCTCCTACATCTCTCAGGATGACAACTGGGACATCAATTTCTTAAGGAGGTCTATATGGACATTAAGATCGCTTTCCTAAATGGTGACCTTTATGAGGAGGCCTATATAGAGCAACCTGAAGGATTTCAAGATCAAGATATAACTGACAAAGTTTGTAAGTTTACTAAATCAATATATGGTCTGAAACAAGCTTCCAAACAATGGTACCTAAAGTTTGATGAGGTTTTGACCTCATTTGGCTTTGTGAAAAATTAGGTTGAAAAGATTCTTATACTATAAGGTCAGGGAAGCAAAGTTATCTTCTTATTATTGCACGTGGATAATATCTTGCTCGCTTTAAATGATTTGACCGTGTTACACCAAATAAAGCAACTTTTGGTCGAACACTTTGATATGAAGGATTTAGGTTAAGCATCTTTTTATCCTCAATATACAGATTCACCAAGATAGATCTCAATACTCATTAAGCCTCTCACAAAGAGCATACATTAAATGAGTGCTACAAAGGTTTGATATGGTTGACTGTAAACATGTTGTAGCATCTATCTCTCATGGTCAGAGATATGTGCTACAATAGGTTTGCAGTCAGCCATATCTTTGGCACTCGTGCCTAAAGAATGAAATTGAGAGAGAGGTTATGAGGAATGTCTCGTATTCTAGTGTAAGTTGGTATCCTAATATATGCCCAGGTGTGTACTAGATCGGACATTGCATTTGTTGGTGGACTGTTGGGTTGATATCTAGCTAACCCAGGTGTACACCATTAGAATGCAGTTAAGAGAGTATTGAGATACCTAAAGGGTACCAAGGATTATATGTTGACCTATAGGAAAATCAGCGATTTAAACCTCACAGGGTATACAAACTCTGACTTTGCTATATGTCCAGATGATCATAAATCCACTTTAGGATATATTTTTATGTTGACAGATGATGCACTATTATGGAAGAGTGTCAAACAAACACTTGTAACTTCCTCGACCATACATGCAAAGTTTGTTACATATTATGGAGTTGCTACACAGGTAGTTTGGCTCAAAAACTTGATTTCTAAGTTATTTGTGATAGATTCGATGGTTAAACAAATTCGATTATATTGTGATAATCTTGCTGCGGTATTATTCAGTAACAACAACAAGAATATGATAAGGTCTAGCATTTAGAGGTCAAGTACTTGATCATAAAGGAGTTTATTTAAAAGGGTGACATTGAATTAGAGCACATCAGGATTGAGGAGATGCTAGCTGATCCATTGACTAAAGGACTTCGCCCACTAGTATTTGTT
>JANITW010000006.1:10395452-10410071 GCA_027564335.1 Erythroxylum williamsii | reverse complement strand
ATTTGAAAATTTTTAAATATTATATTTTTAAAAAGTAATATTTATTAAAAAATATTTTAATTTTATAACTAAACAATCATCTTTTTTTAATTTTATAGCAATAAAAAAAACTTATTAAACGAGGTTTCACATATCTGACAGATAGATGTATAAACCAACAACCAGAGGGCAAAACCGAAGCTGACGATGGATTTGGTAAAAGAAGACAAAAGGGTACGGCAGTAAACTAATACAGAAGTAAACAAACAAACAAACAACGGATGCAAATATCAATGAAAATTGTTGTAAGGTAGCAAGTAGCGACCTCTTTTTGTGCAAAACAGCTCTTCAAAGGCTAGCCTAGTTTTGTGCAACACCCAAGACCTTCTACGGACAAGGGAAGGACAGGCATGGTGGCTCCTTGAAGATTTTGATTCTTCTTTACGTTGACCAAGAACAAAAAGATGATAAGACATGCCTTTGGGATTACACAACTCTTGGGTCCAAAGAAATTATTAAAAAAAGGGGTAAAAGTTGAGTTTCCAATGCTCATACATACATCGATGCTTGAAGGGTGTTGTTGTCGTTCTATCCAATTGCTGCCTTCCTGCATGCAAAACCTACACTTGCGACCCACTACCGCCTCTATGTAAACATGATAAAATCATATTCTACGTACTTCCCAATGCTTTTTTTTATATATATATATAACTTGGCCTTGGAAACTCGCGTAGAGGAGGTGTAAATGTAATAATGTTCTCATCGAAATCTTTCGTTGAGGGGACCAAGTATCTTGGGAGTCAGCAATAGCATATGCCTAGTGAACTAGTTAGTCAATTAGGTTAAAGGCTAAAACGATTGGAATACCGAATTCACCCATCCTATTTATCCAAGTATACACTCAACCCTCAAGTGTTTTTGCTTTGCTTTATAATAAAAAATTACAGATCTGAATCATAAATAAAATTTTTTTTACGTATAATCAATAACCCTTCGCTCGAAATTTGGCCTTTGCTTTATAGAAGAGAATGACATAACACACAAGTGGTTGACAGGCGAAGGGTGAATTTGGTACTCGTGCCATAAATGGAAGGAAAAAGGTGGCTCTGTCACGTGAGTATCGTCACTTCATCAAGGGTCCCCATTTCCTCCTTGTCACTGTCCCATGCCTTTATTATTTTGCTTTTTTCTATGTCAAGCATGCTTTTTTTTATTTTTAAAAATTAAATATACCAAAAAAAAACAAAGAAGGAAGAAGAAGGTGTTGAGTAATGGGGATGACACATGAAACTCTCCATTCTAATCACAGCGTGTTCTAACTCTGCTTTACTAAATCAATCCATACATTTACAGATGAAAACGTAAACAAAACAGGGTATGTTACGACGGAGATGGCGGTCCACCGCTTGGCGCGGACATGCCTTGAAATTATCAAAGTAAGAGCAAGTGGGTGTTGGTGTGGGCCCAGTGTCAATGACGCAAGTGGGGACAAAGAGGGTTGGGTGTGGGCCCAAGGGAGAGCTGTCGGCAATTGGGAAGCGAACTTCTTCTCTCTTCTCACAAAGCCCAACAACACCCACCACCCTCGACTTGTCATTCATTTCGTTATTATTACTATTTTTTCAGACTATTTTGTGCACTTTGTGGGCACACCCTCTGATGACACGTCAATGTCAAACTCAACCCTCTGGCTCTCTATTATATGATATGATGATGATATAGATTGCTTTTACTTTTTCTCTTCATCCTTTTGGTTTTAGTTTTACACCATCACATTCTATATCTAATAAGAGATAAGATCAAAACTAGTGCTTACGACTTCCTAGCTGCCTTGTCGATCCCTAATTGTACCATGTAATGTCACCTGAAAAACGGGAAGAAGAAGAAGAGAGGTTGCTTGATGAGCAAGCATGGCATGGAATGGAAGGAGTCAATTATTGAGGATTGTTTTACCCTGGTGACAAGCTTTTGAGCTATAAGTTTTCCAATAATTTCAATGAACATGCTGCGTTAACTGACTCCTGTGGCCCCGTCAATAAGCTGTCTTCCAAGCCTTGAAAGCTTTTGACAGGGATTACACAAGCATGCTTCCTTTCTCATGACATATCGTTAATTGCTCTCTCCCTCTATTTTTTTTTTAAATTTTCATTATATTCCCGTTTCTTCTTTTTTAGTTATAATGAACTTAAACAAGTTGCAAGAATGTGCTTTTTGATACACACAAGACCGCATACAGGGATTGATTGATTTACTTCTTAATATTGCCATGTGAAGCAAATTGGCGTCCTGAAAAAACTCCCACCAACTTGAAGGTTGTCGGTGCACTATTCCACCGACTCATTCATGGATTCACCTTCAAATATAGCAAATTATTCTTCGATATGAATTTAAAGATACTGCAACCAAATCTCATTTGCACTATTCGGTGGTTGTGAATAAATTATAAATGATTCGGTACATTGGACATTTTATCTGGAAACAGCACCGTGACATTGACATACAAAAAAGAAGAATGCTTTCATGATCTATGAAATCGAGCTACGGAAGCCTCTTTTTAATCTGAGAGTGCCATCTTTTGCTTTTTATGTAGTCTACTTGCCTGGAACAGGGAAGAGTCGAAATAAAAGTAGTTTATGCTTAAGAAATTCAAGTATTTACTCTTAAGTAACTTCGTCAATTATTAACTATGGAGTTCTTGGAAATTGTTATAATTCGTGTACTTGCTTTTGGTATGAGAGCCACAGGCATTTGAACTATGAGACACTTCTATAAATAAGAGGATCTAAAACTGTGGCCCATGTGGATTTGACGTACCCTTTATAAATATCTTCCAATCATTCTTGTGCCTGTGTCTTTGGTTCTTTTCTTTTTTCTTCGCTTCACACATATATGGAATTATGCATAGGTCGTAATTATTGGAAGAAATGAAAACGTCAAAAGAATAATGTTTGCAAATGATTTCCGCTTCCACTGTTCTCGCCAGACCCGTCGAACCTTTCCGACCGCAGAATCCTCATGGTTACTGCCTGGAGAAAAGGGGACATACCACTATTCAACTCAGTTTTAGATTCCAAAATTAGGTCATTTGGAATCCATATTAATTGAGTGATCCTGGCAACGTAAAGGTTACTCTTTTTATAACTTAAAAATTACAGGTTTAACTTACGACCCTCATAAAATAGAAAACTTTGTGCACTGAATTGTTGATGTTGTTACGAATTGCCATATGCTGGACTTTCGTTTTTACGTTGTAATAATGTGTAAGCCCTGTCAATGGGGTGATTTAACATCCTTTTGTGGTGTTTGAAGTGGTTTATAGAAATTATTTTAAATGTTATAAATATTAAAAGTATTTAAGTTTAAATTTTTATATGAGGATTCTAAATGTGAAAGATTAATTAGTAAAAGAACGCAATAAACTCCTTTTAATTGAGCATCAAATAAAAATAGTTGATTATTTTTCTTCTTATGAAAATGATTTGATAATTATTTTTAATTTATTCATTCTATGCAATAATATGCTTATTTTTAATATGATAAAAGAATTTTACCTGTTGAAAAATATATATTATTTTAAATTATTAAAAGATTACATAGTGTTAGACTTTTTTTTTAATTTCATGTCTATTATTATATAACTAATTATTGTAAATTTGATAGTGTTGATATAAATCATGTTATATGTATAACGGTCGATTATACAATGATTTATATTAAAATAACATAAAAAATAAATAATTAAAAATCTTTGTAAAATTGTTAATAACATATCGTTAATTTTAAATAATCCAAAATATAAAAGATAAAATTCTTTTAAAAGTAAAATAACACCAGAAACTCTCATCTTTTACTTTCGCTAATGATATGAGTTGATAATTGTTAGAAATGCCTAACTCATTCCCAAACGCTAGCTCAAGAGTAGAAGGTTTACACATTATTATAAATTCTTGAATACTCTTATAGTTGTTCGATGTGAGATTCCTGACATACCCTTTTCAGTCCAGAGCAGGATTGGACATCTAATGAATATATTGGGTAAAAGGACATAATCGGGTATCGCCCCAAACCATCGAGACAAACTGACTTGACTCTGATACTATGTTAGAAGTGTCAAACTCATCCCCCAAAAGCTAGCTCAAGAGTAAGAGGTTTGCACATTATTATAACTTCTTGAATACTCTTATAACTGTCCGATGAGAGATTCCTGATAATAATAAAAAAGTTCCTTAGTATGTAACTAACAAAAGTGATAAGGTGAGTGTAATCTATTTCCTGGAGTTCGCTAAATTCCATGGAAGTGTTCGGTGTTCCTCACTCAAAGGAACTGAGGCAAGCAAGCAGGCAAGGAATATATAGAAGCAGCTGCTCTACCTCTGTACAGACGGTGAGACATTTGGGTGATGATAATGATAATTTTAGGAGTAGATCTTACACTACAGTCTTTGACACTTAACGGATACAAAGCTGCGACTAGTTTGTCCATTTATGGATTCCAGCTATAGTTCTTCATCATCTCACAACGTTGCTGGTTAAAGACCAAATGGCAAATGATCATCAATAAGCAGTTTTGTACTTTTTTTGGGTCATTAATTTCAATTTTTATGCAAGTAAAAACTAGTTATGTTCCTTAATACAACACCGTACAAAAGTGATTGGAGCATGACATGTGTCACGACTATTAAAGGAAGCAAAGCAGGTGACAGATAGGACTTGCCTTGCTGCTGATAAACAAAAGAAAGCAGGGAGAGGTGACAAATAGGACTTGCCTTGCTGCTGATAAACAAAAGAAAGCAGGGACCAGAAGCAATAGGCTAGTACGAGTCTACGAGGAAGGCATGTGCTACGGAATACCGTAGTATCCATGTTTAGCATGTTGTCTACGAAACCTCTCTTATATTCTAAAAACAAAACTCCTCTTGCCATAAATGAGGTTATAGGTATGAACCGTAATTATTTATGTAGTCGTTTAAAATTTAGGATCAAAGCTTTACTTCCGTATAGAACTTATCCGACTTGAATAAGAATTAATCAAGATACCTTCCTATAATTAAAACCCTTCTAAAACACCTTATGAGTACCAAAAAAAGAATAAACTCCTCCTTCTCCAACCCCAACCACCCCCTATTCATATGGTATACATCTTCCAACCTTTCAATGCCTATGTCTATTATATAAGATCTCCACCTCCCAAGTAGTAATAAGAAATTAAACACCACAATCACGGTATCTTTGACCAACTAATGCTTTTATTTTAATGATAATAATAATTCAACTTTCAATAATAATATTTTAGATCAATTGTTTTTCTTTGAAATTAATTTAAAATGTATAAAAAGATCAAACTAGTTAGGATTAGTATATTTAACATATTTTTTATTTTAAATAAATTACACTTTAAAATCTTTTAAATAAGTATGAGAAAAGTACATTGCAAAGTTCACTTAGTTTGAAACCTTATATTATGTTCGATTAGATGTAAAGTTTTTAATAAAATGAAATGTAAATAGATGTAATATTAGAAGTTTGTTATTTGAGAATGATGAAAGATTTCATAATGTAATATAATAAAATATTATTTAAAAAAATATTTTATAATACAATACAGTAAAATAAATACATTATTTTATTATAAAAGTTACTCTCAAATTATAGAATAATTTCATATATCATTCTATTCTATTAATAACTACTCAATTAAACTAAGGAATAGTATTTTTAGTACTTGAAAGCGGTAAAAAAGGTCAAATGTAATAAAGTCAGCATTTTTGTCCGGAGGGGGACCGTGAGAGGATGGAAGTATGTATGGGGTGCTAGTACAGGACAAGTTGAGGATAGAAAATTTTGAGAGGGAGGCGTACGTAGGTCACGTGGCTATGCATCTCCCCCTCATGCACCCCACCCACACCACAACTTCGACCCCTTTCAACTTTAAGAAGAGGGAGAAGGTAATAATAGAGACGCGTATTGAAAGTTGAAACTACTAGACGCTACTAGCTAGCGGACTTTGCAAGGCAGAAAGCATTAGGTCAAGTCTTGTTACACACTCTCCACTGCTTTACTAATCAACGTTAACAACGATATAACATACTAACTTTTCTTCAGTATCCCGAGACTCCATAACTAAGCTACTTCACATCTAACTGTCAGATTATTTGAGTTCGAAGAACATCAGAAGTGTTTGGACTTTTGGCAACCCGCACAAAGTAGAGGAATTCCTATGCTATGCATGCGGTTTTCTGTTCACTTTTTGTTTCTTAAGCTCTTTTGCTTGCTCCATCACTTTACTTATAATAATAAATCCTTCGATGCATATTTTATTATATATATATACACACACAGATATGTATGCATATAAGCCTTTGTCTACTTGGTTTGTTTTGCTCCCTTCTCTCTTACTCTCCCTCTGTATCTATATCTCTCCGCAATTATTTTGTCTCTGCAAAGGCATCGACTTTCTTTAAGAAAAACCATTCTGGGGTTTTTTAGTCTCCGCTGATATAAGGTTGAACCATATCATATCCTCCATTAAAATGCTTCAAGCATCAGTCTTTTTCTCTAATCAAGTAATGTTAACTTCAGAGGTGGTTTAGTTTTACTTGCGCTGCTTGTTTCCACATGGAATTTGGGATGGTGGGTTTGGAAGGATATGTGGGTTCGGACACTAACCTTGCCGGTGTTGCAACTCTCTCTAGTTCAGATCCTGAGACAAAACCGAAGTGGTACGGATCTGGGTTTCTCAAGCAAGATAGATCTGGAACAGACGAAGATGATTGGAGGGGCTCTAAACTGTCCAAAACCGAGTCAATGCCGTTTGTTCAAAGAAACGGGTCACTGAAATATAGTAGTCTCTTCGCTGATGGACAGCAACCGCAACAAATGCTAAGCTTCTCATGTTCCAAATCAGAGCCTGAGAAGATCCCTCCACATCCGCCATTACCTTACTTTCACCTTACTTCTGCTTATAATAGGAATACAGGTACTCTTAAGCAACATTTGAAGGCTTTAAGCGCGTTTGGAATATTGGATTGCTATTATTGTGTTTAAGTTGTGCTTATGTTTCCCCACGGGGAAGCAATGGTTTTTTAGAGGAATCTTTAAGGCGCTGATATGCAATTTAAAGACGAGATTTTTAGCTTTTGAAAACTGTTCGTTTGTGGCATTCTCTTTCAAATAAAATTTTAGGTAGTTTTGGGTGGATTAGACGTCTAGAATGATTATAGATAAGATGCTATTGGTTGGGTGGGTTTTGATTTCATTTCAACGACAGATAGGTTTAGTCTTATTTACAAGTCTTGTCAAGTAAAAGTAGCAAAACGGATTCCACTCTCTCTTACAAATCTTTGTCCTCCTGTGTTGAGATGACTGGTCGTGGCTACTTAATCTAAGATAGGATCTCCATTGACAAAGCTTGAAAGATGTTTGAAGATATCATTGGAGTGGAGCAGCATAAAAAGAAAAGAAAAATCTTTCTGGGTTTTCTCATATTTCCTTTCTACATTTCGTCTTTCTCCATTGCTATTGCATATTCCCTGAAACAATATTTCAGACAAGTTCGATATTTTGGGTATCTGCCAGAGTCCCTTTCGATAAGTCTCTCTTTGCTTTTTCTATCTCAGACAAAAGCTTTTATTCCAGTTTGTACTGATATGGGTTAAATATTCTGCAATTAAATATTCTGCAATTAAATCTCTTTTGTTGCTGTCTCCTCTCTCAGGATATAACTCTGGAAGCTTTATTAGCTCTGGAAGTATGCATGGACTTTTTTCGGAGGCAAAAGGGCCATTTACTCAGTCACAATGGATGGAACTTGAACATCAGGCTTTGATCTACAAATACATAACTGCGAATGTACCTATACCATCTCAATTACTCATCCCTATAAGGAAAGCTGCTGATTCTGTAGGATTCTCTAGCTTTCCAGGCGGATTTCTGAGACACAATTCATGTAAGAAACTTTCCTCTGCACAAAATTTACCTCTTTCTTGTATATGTTCATTTTCATACTCACAGTTCCATTGGCTGCCCGAATGCGTGCAAGCGTGAGTTTAAGGAGAATTTAAGTCAAGATTGAAACTTTCACTAGTGTGCTGAGAACTGATGCAGTAAAATGTTTCAACTGTCTCTCCAAACAAAAAACAAAAAGAAGAGAAGTCACCGTTTAATGCTTTTTGTTTCCGTTATTCTAGCGACCCTACAAGATTTGCACCGAAAACAAAGTATCAACTTTTGTATCATCTTAATCCTTTTCAAAAGGCCCAAATTTCAGCAGTTTCATTTTTTATTCAGTTGGACACTGAAAATCCAGACCTTGTTTACCATACTGACATGGGTTGCTCCATGTGAATATATGTAACTTGCAAACGCAGTGACATGGGGTGGTTTCCATCTGGGATTCTCGAGCAACGCCGATCCAGAGCCTGGGCGGTGTCGTAGAACAGATGGAAAGAAATGGCGGTGCTCGAGAGATGCTGTCGCTGACCAGAAATATTGCGAGCGGCATATGAACAGAGGTCGCCATCGTTCAAGAAAGCCTGTGGAAGGTCAAACCGGCCATTCAGCCGCTGCCACCGTCACTTCTACCATCGGTGCAAAGTCGGCAACCGCTGTCACCTCCACATCTACACCGGTAGTTGGTCCCCGAAGCGGAGACGGCCCAACTAATAGCGTCACCATTGCGCAGCATCATTTGCCGACTATTAGTTCGTCTAATGGTTCGTCTGCCAATCCCATAAGCAGGTAAAAGGTTACAACTTTAGAATTGTTACTCTTTAGTCTCCATTAAGCAGGTCATATCTGAGATTATATTTTTGCAGGTAGCATTTTCTGTTAGTTTGTGAAATTAACAAGTCCAAAGTCCTTCAATTTCTAACATAGTAAAAAAAGCAGATAGTAAGATGAGATGTCTGCAACTTTTTTTTTTCTTTTTTTCCTTCTGGTATAAGTTCATCTCAAAACGAAGATTATAATCATTTTCCCTATGCTATCCAAAACTGGAATTCTTGCCTTTACGTCAGGAAATAACATCTTGTTGTGGCTTCCATCTTCTTGATCTCCCACACTGTGATTGCCTTCACTCTTTGGACTAATTGACGAATCTCCAGATAAAAATTTGTTTTAGATTTTTCTACAACAATTTCTGTCCTCACTATGACATTTGTAGTTCATGCGATCCCAATTAGCCCATTAATTGTACTAGTAGCCTGGTGTATATTCTTCAGTTGAAGCAACGATGGCATCATATTTCTTTGCCATTCTGATAACCACGTCCTCTTGAGTTGATCTCTCATTTTCATTAAATGCATTTGATTCACAACTTTACAAAATTTCTTTTGACGTAATGATTTGCTTCCAATTCGTTCACTTTGGTTAAAAAGGAAAAAGTTTTTGGCTTGAATAATCTTTGGACTGTTAATACAAAGTGTTTATAGTACTCTTTGGACGAGTTCGGGACAAAGATTAAATCGAATGGTTCTTCTCAAATATTCTTGAGTGCAGAATTTGATAAAATATATTTTATTGGTTTACTAATGTCAGGAAGAGCATTACTGAAGAGTTTGGACTTGTCACCTCTGATTCCCTCCTCAACCCTAAGCAGAAGAGCTCATCTTTGATAAGTGGCAGAAACTATGGATCTTCTCAGAACGGGAGTGACCAGGAAAATGTTTCTCAATCTTCCCTTCGCCAATTCATGGATGATTGGCCAAAAAATCAGTATGATCGCTCTGCTGGTTCTTGGCCTGAACTTGATATGCAGTCAGACAGAACTCAGTTATCTATTTCAATACCTATGGCTCCGTCAGACTTTATGTTCTCTAATTCCTCGCCAAACAATGAGAAAACCGCTCTGTCCCCTCTAAGGTTGTCTCGCGAATTGGATCCGATACCTATGGGACTCGGAGTTGGTACCGTACTAAATGAACCAAACCAAAGACAAGCGAGTTGGATTCCCATCTCATGGGAAACTTCAATGGGTGGTCCCCTCGGAGAGGTCTTGCATAATACGACTAATGGTGCAGCTGAGTGTAAGAATTCATCAGCACTTAATCTTATGTTGGAGGGATGGGACAGTAGTCCTAGGTTAAATACCTCTCCAACTGGGGTCTTGCAGAAGGCTTCATTTGGTTCACTTTCAAACAGCAGTGCAGGACAAAGCCCAGCAGCAGAGAACAAGAATAGTGAAGGGGCAAGTCTGTGCAATGACCTTCTCGGTCCAGCTCTTGTTCATTCTGCATCAATGCCTGCCCTGTAACTACTCGACTCTTTGGAGTTTGTTTCGTGGAAGAGAAGAGAAAATAGGAGTCCAATGTCTGCATGTAACAATTTCTTTTGAAGCTTTTGATCAGACCTTTGATTTTGTTAGCTTATAATATGTTTCACTTTCTTCGTGGCTTGCTTGTGAAAGAGGTAAAGACTGGACATAAAAACCAGCAGGGCAGATGGTTTTCAGAGTCGTCATGTGGAAATTCTGGCATCAGATTTCGGACTCTTGATGTCACACAAGCTTTACCTATGTATAACGTTCTCGTCAAAGAGCAAAGGCCATCATTTTGTTTTAGCTATGAAGTTGGTGGTCTTGTAAAACTTTGGTTTAGCCATTAGAACTTGAATGCAATGCCGTTTTGATATCAGCAAACAACGTAGTTTCTGTTTCCGTTCAATCTAATTCGTTAATGGTTCAGCTTCTGCATATTTTATGACTTTTCAAAGGTTTTGGAAATAAATTTGCTCTATATATTATTTGGACCAAGTCTTAAATGTGCCATTCTTAAGTCTCATATTGAGAATATGACATCTCACATAAGAACATTGAAAATAATTGATGGGACACTTTTAACCTTAAATAAAAAGAGAGGAAGGAAGAAATTTATAAGTTTATATAACACTATTATTATCTTTTAAATTTGGAAATAGGAGTTATAGATGTATTAATTTAAACCCTTAAATATAATTAAATCAAACTTATTTTTAAACAAAATAAATGATTGAACAAACATTAATTGATTAGACTTGTATCTAAATTTTTATTCATTTTCTTTTCTAAAATAATATAAAATTCGATTGGATCCAATCTTTTCAGAAGTTGAAAATTCAATTAGGATCTAGTTAAAGTTTAGACCCACTTCCTACAAGTTTAATCATACTTAAGCCTATATTAAATTTTGGATTCAAATGAACGTAACTTATTACTATCTTATATTAGCTTTTTCATATTAGTACTTTGATTGTTAGAACCCAATCTAACTACAAATTATCTAGCCTTAGATTAGGGGTAATCTTTAACGACTGTTGCCTTTTTGGGCCTTAACTTTACGGATAATTTTGATTAGATGAGTCCGAATTTGCGAATTGAATTATTAGAGCCAACGTAAATAATTACAAGTCTCTCACCCAATG
The DNA here is from genome assembly GCA_027564335.1 of Erythroxylum williamsii. NCBI lineage: Eukaryota > Viridiplantae > Streptophyta > Magnoliopsida > Malpighiales > Erythroxylaceae > Erythroxylum > Erythroxylum williamsii. The sequence goes on along the minus strand of JANITW010000006.1, from coordinate 10,398,698 downwards.
TAATAACTAATGATAAACAATAAAACTACGACCGATAAAAGTTGTCCTTATATAATGAAAATGGGAAAACATGTACAAATTATAAAGCAAAATTGACATTTTTAGAGCCCACTACAAAGAATTCTTATATTGTTGACATGCATATAAGTTACGCTATCTTGTATTAACGTATTATTGATAGACATTCTAGGATATCCATTAGTGTTATTCACCAAAAAACATTGAAGCTTAGTTGATAGAGTTAAAAATTTAAACATCATTGTATTATTATGCATTGCATTACATAAGCTTGGACTTTGTCATCTCCAATTCCCTCTTTATCCCTTCACAGAAGAGCTCTTTCTTAATTAGTTTGGGTCTTCCTATAACAGAATTTGTGTCCTCCACTTCCTCCCTATACAATGGAAAACCAGCCCTTAAGAACTTCTTGCGAAATGGATCCAATAGGATTGGAGTTAGTACTATATTAAATGAACCAAACCAAAGGCAATCAAGTTGGATTCCATTTCAAGTGAAACTTTAATGACTAGTCCCCTCAAAGAAGCTTTGCTCACTACAAAAGAGTTTACCTATACTTACATATAGGAAAGTGGTTTTAACTTAGGTGCATCATCAATCAGGTTCTTACATTAGAGGTTAAATGCAACGAGATTTTTTGAACAAATTTGCCAAGTCTATAGACAATAATAAAAAGAAAACTTATACTAACAATCTCTTTAATAAATAATGTAGTAAAAAACATCCCTTTCTATTTGACCTCAAAATTTAATCAAGCTAATGGTCACATTATTGGAAAAGAAACAAATTCGCCTGAAAACGTAGATCAAGGTAAGACACGCTCAGATAACCAATTAAAACTGATGAGAAAAAAAGAACATTGAATGTATTCAAATGAACACCTAGTACCAACTGATTAACAAAGTGGGAAAACATAAATTGAAATAAAAATAATAGTATAAATTGATATAATGTGGAGGTGTGCATAACCTAAATCCATAGAAATTTTCCTTCCATCAGATTAGGGCTTTAAACACCACCAAGTAGATTTGAGGAGTTGAACCAATATAATGTAGTTACAAGCGAATTGTCTACCATATTAATCAAAATCTAATTCCAAAATAAAAGGTTTCCATCTTTCTAATAATATCAAATAACTCTTCCTTTCAAGTAATTTCAGAGGAGTTCAAAAGGTAAATTAAGTAAACAACACAATAATCAACAAAAACTAAGTGATCACTAATAGAGAGGTGCTTATATTTTATGAGTGTATAAGAGTTTTCATGCCATGACAATATCATTCAAAATAAGGAATTTTCTTATAATCATCGTAACCAACACTCTTTATAGAGTACCCAATTTCTTACTAAAAATTAATTCTTTACTCTACATATACATGTATCGACACTTGATATAAACACAAAAAATTAAATTTAGCTATAAATCTAACACCCTAAAGCACCCTTGGGGGATTTAAGGCCTTCAATTTTTCACATCAGATTGTAGCAAAAAACCCTGAACCCTAGTTTTTGCAGATCTTAAAATGGTGTAGTTTCTAATTCTCAATTGATCAATCACACATGATGCTTTTTCATAAAATCAATCGGTGCTTATAAGAAGAGCTTGAGCTTTATATTGGACAAAGTTCAAAATTCATATTTTGTAATTATAAGAATATGATTTGTTCTCAATCAAGCTTAATCTAACCTATATTAAATTCTAATTCATTTATGTCAAACTAAATGCTAAAAGGTATCATCACCAAGATTAAAAGGAAGAGTAAAAAAGTCAATTCTCTTTGGTTCTTTCAAAAATTTCAAAAACATATTGTATTATAAGGAAAACCAATATTAAAGTATCCAACATTTTGAGATTTTTTCAATTTAGTATCTAAACTTTAAAATTTTCAATTGGGTGACTAAAATTTTAAAATTTTAACATTTTATTTCAAAACGTTAGTTTGGTTAGTAATTAGTTAATTTGGCTAATGGAATCTTTGTTGTTCATGATATGTAGTGGACACTTATAAAAATTCTCTACTCTAGTCTAATCATGACCACTATTTTTTTAGGTAGACGTTTACATGTTTCCCGTACATCTCCATATATATGTATATTACTTACAAAATAATCTTGGTACCTTATGACTAGTTATTTAATGCTTATAAAAATAAAACCAAACTCTTTTGTTTTATTAATAATAAATATTTTTCATTACAAAATTAAATGGAAGAAGATTAAGTTATATGTAAATATACTTGCTTTCCAAAGCACTATATTTACATAACTATAATATAACTTTCTCGATGCTACCTCGGAGGTGAAATCGAGGCCCACAAGCATAATTGAGCAAACTGTCGTTGTGTATCATTTTCTTTCCCTCTTTTCGGATTTTTTTACATTATCTTGTGTTTATTGATTAGGGATTGTGTAATAATAATATTAATGCTCTATTAGAATGTTTTTCAAGAATTATCATTGCTAGAACTTGAATACGATACGTAATAGTCATGCTTGAAGTTGCGTGTGACAACTAATGATATTAAATCGTTAGGGATAACGTAACCTATGTAATAATCTGAGCTTTTATGATTATTACATAGATTGGTCCGTTTTTCTCATTTGTAATGCAATTGTATGATTAAACATAGAGCGCTTGCTCTAGGTTATTCGATAGTTTAGGTTAAATAAAGAGCTTGTTTTAATTAACTATGGTATAGCGCCCCCTTACTGTAGGTTACGCATCGGGACGCCCGTAGGTCATTTCGATACATAACCTACGATGAAGGTGCACTACGAACAATCATTTCTATAATCCACATGGCATTAATGAAATAAAACTGTAATAACAAATTTCACTAAATTTAAAAACCAAAAGGATACTTCTTGTTTCATTTCTTAAAAACCATAAGTTCACAATTATGTCATAATGACAACTGTACAGAACCAAAAGGAACTAAAATAACTCCTAACTAGGTCATCCCCAAAAATCCCCAAAAGATCCGAGCTGACCGACCTGTGAGCCATACTTCGCATGCCAGAGCTCACACAGCAGGAAACGTCTCACTAACTGGAGCTAGGAGTCTACTGTCGCTGTCTTGAAAAATAATGCAATTTTGGGTGAGTTTGCGAACTCAATGAGAAACCATCATCGATGGTTCACCCAATTCATACATTATGCAAAATTGCGTACAGATCACACAATAACACATTCATAACAACAATCATAATTTCACTAAACAATATCACA
>JANITW010000006.1:10370552-10390591 GCA_027564335.1 Erythroxylum williamsii | reverse complement strand
TCTCCGGGATGTCGGAATGTGTTTCAGTTCGATACATTCGTTTTTCCGATTCGGTTGGTTTGATTAATCCGATTTGTATTTTGCTTCCGTATTTTGGTATTCGTACTTTGTTTCGCAAGCGCTTTTGATTCGTACTTATTCGATTCACTCCGCTATTTTCGCCTCCGCTTTGTACTTTGTTTCCGCATTCCGTTTTTCAGGCTTCCTTTTTCGGTTGGGATCCGGTTCCCAAGAACGGGTCCCAACAATAGATTTGTAGCAACTTTTGAGTAAAGTTCACTATGAAATAGTTTGATTTATTTTTTAGCCAAGAGGGTCAAGATATTAATATTATCTTTAATAGAAATAATTACTTATTTTGGAGACATAGGATAAAAGTCTTTCTCTTGGTCAAATATTTTGATTTATTAGATGTTATAAAGATGAATGAGTGGAATAGGAATGATAATAGAATCATTTCATTAAATAGTAAAATGATGGACATTTCATTTTTTTGCATTAGATAGAAATGTACTTTCCGATGTTTAAATGTGTCATAATACTCATAATATTTATTACATACTTGATCTTACATATATTAATGAATATCATAATGATATTAGTGTTAATGATATTAATATTAATCAGTTTGTTCTTGATGAAAATTCATATGAAAATCAATAATAGAGTAAAAAGAAGAAGAAGAAGGACAAAAAGAATAAGAAAACACTCAAGACTAAACTAGATAATGTAAGAAATTTCAAAATTAGAGAATCGAATAAGAGGTAGCTTATACGTGGTTTATTTCAAGTAATGATGATGTATCCTCTAGTTTATAATCTCTTGATGTTAATAATTATGATGATAACAATGATGTTTTTTTAATAAAGAGCATATTAAATATTAAAAACAAAAAGCTTGAAACGGAAGAAATTATCTTCCCATTATAAAGTGGTTCAAAAAGTCATAAGTGCATGCATTCTTAATATTGCCAAATTGAAATGTGATATGCATTATATGGTAGAATCTAAGGTGTCGTTGTTACTTATGATAATGAGTTTGGTTTATTGGAAGAAAATGATGCAATGAAAAGGGAGATTATTTACATAAAAAATCCTTGTCTAAATTCACTATATAAAATGAAAAATTGAATATCATTCTTAGATCCCAAAAGTTCTTAAATTATAGTCAAAGTATTGGGTACATTTATATAAGTCCATCATCCAATGCCAAAACAATTTTTGCGAAAGAAAAGCATATGTATAATGATGAGTTATTGCTTAAGTCATCATATGGGCATATAACATTCAATTTTAGTCATGAAAACTTCAATGTTCATGCATTATCTTTTATGTCTCAAGCTAAAAGGAAATTTTATACATTTATATATGGTTTATGTTTTAAACTTAAAAGGCTGAACATTTAAGGCAAAAATAGGCATAATTTTTCATGCAATTCCTTACTAAAAGAGCCATTTTATGGTGATTATGGACATATTCATTGAAATTGCTTGTTTAAACAATGCCTATTAAGTAAACTGAAAAAACATATTAGTTGAAAAGGTTGAAGTATTAATCCCCAAGGATCCAAATTTATGCATGTACTCGAAAAAATATTGATTCCTATGCATTATAGTTCAATATCAAATCGCATCAAATGAATACCAATAGTTACCATCATTTTTTATGAACAAAATGAAGTTATAAATGATATTTTGATGATAAAAAAATCCTAATTAATAATAATGAGTTTATTTTTTTGATGAGAAGCAATATAAAAATAAGATGTAGTCATAATTTAATAAAATGGTTCATGAAGATGATAAAGAAAAGTTCAAGTTTGTAACCTTTAAAGTAAAGATCAAGTCAAGAATAAAAGAAGATCAAAGCATCAAAATAATTTTATAACTTATAATGCCAATTATAATCTCATTTAATCAGTTTGATAATCTTAAAGGCATACGATGTATAATATCATGTTTTACTACATTGCATGAGTCTTTTTCATCATTAAGAGGATATAAATTTTTTGGTTTCAAAGAAAAACCTCTTGAACCTTAAAGTGCTTTTTTGGAAACATTTTTAAAAGTGTTTAAGTCATAATTTTGTTAGGTAAATTAAGTTTGATTATTTGAAGTTATTAAAATATTTTTGGGAAATTTATTGATCAATATAGGTTAATGGTCGACCAATATACGTTAAAGTTACAAATATTGATAAACTGAGAGTTTATAACAACATTGGTTATCATATTGGTAAATCAATATGCCACAATGGTCAATCAATAGGCCCTAGTGGTCGAACAATACACAATGATAGGTGAATTGAACAATACACAGTAAATATTATACATTGAACGTATATTGGTTAACCAATATGACCTAGTGGTTGACCAATATACTAGAACTAACTATTGTAATTGCTATTTTTTTGCTCTAAAGACTAATAAGTTTCCCACAATCCTATAAATACATGTTTTCTCACTGGTTCATGCATCAAAAAGCGTCTAGGTGTCTTATACACATGTTTTTAATTGTTTATCAAGCATTTGAACAACATTGTCTCATATTTGTACGAGTAAGCATCTTTAGGTTATCAAAGTGATAAAGTGAGAAATTTTGAGTTGTAAGCTTTTAATAGGGTAAGCATTTCCTCTTTACTGTAAAGGAAGATTGTAAAAAGGTTTCTTTTTACCAAGAAAAGATTGTACAAAGGTTTTTCTTTACCTTGAAAGAAAAATTATAATAGAATTCCAAAAAGAGCTTTGAGAGTCAACATAAGCAAAGGTTATTTGTTGAACTACTATAAATCAATTTGTAATTGTATTTCCTATCATCTTTATGTTCTTACTTATTGTTTGATTGATTTACTTTATGTGAATTTTTAATCATTATATATATTATTTATTATTAAATTGAGTTCAATGGTTAAAAAATATTTTAAAATTTATCAAAATCCAATTCACCCCCCTCTTGGATGCTATTAAGGACTAACAAATGCTATAAGAGTAGGTATAGTAGTCTAATATTTCAAACAAAATCTTATAATAAAGACTATAACAACATACTTAGGAGCATCATCATCATCATCTAACTTAGAGGGACAAAACATTAGTAGAACATCCTGAAAAATTAGATGATATTTTTCTTAATGGTTGAAAGTGTAGCCAATGAGAGATAGTTTAAATGGCCCTTTTAAACTTATAAAAAGCATAGACAATAAAAAAAGTTTTGTAAACTAAAGGGATAACAAAATCCTCGAGATAAAATATTAATTTTCTTGAATATTAGGTTGATACACATCTTATTTTATGTATAAAGAAAAAATGAAATTAATAGAGTTTCTATATGTAAAATGACATGAAATTTGGTATACATTAGAAATTACACACAAGGCCACAAAATAAATTAAGGAAAGCAACGCTAACATGTTAACCTACCAATATGAATTATTTCAAATGAAGCATGATGAAACCATTTTTAACATTTACAAGGTTCATTGATATTATTAATGCTCATAAAGGTCTTAAAAGGACATAAAATAGTGTTAAAATGGCAAAAAGGGTGCTTAGGTCACTTCCAAAGACACGGGAAGCCAAATTAATAGCTATACAAGAAGCTAACAATTTGACAATACTATTATTAGAGGAGCTAATTGGATCCTTTCTCATATATGAAATGAGGCTTCAAGAGATATAAGAAGAAATAACAATTTCGAAGAAAAAGGAATTAGCATTTAAAGTCTCAAGGGAGGAATCAAGTGAAGAAGAGACATCCATAAGTGGAAGTAATAATAAAGACGTCACCTTTATTACTAGAAAATTCAAGAAGTTTTTAATAAGAAAGAATTTCTCAAAAACAAAGGACTTTAAGGAAGGTAAAAATGATTCAAAACATAAATCCTAAAACATTATTTGTTTTAAATGTAGAAACTTGGCCATTTGAAGTCTCTATGTTCTCTACTTAAAGAACATGATAAGAATGAAAGAAACAATAATAAGAAGAAGAAGGACAAAACCAAGAAGAAAGTGCTTAAAGCCTTAACTTGGGATGACATAATAGAATTAAAAAATAAGCATCCAAAAGGAGAGCTAGCTCATATATGATTTTCAACTAAGAAAGATGATGAGGTAACATCCACATCTAATTCATGCAATGGTGATAATGATTTGGAATATGATGAATTAGCCAAAAGTTTGGAAATCATGAGTGAAAAAAGGAAGATCTAAACTCAAAGAATTTAAAAAACAAATGGATGCATGCATGAATGAGAATGAAATAAAAAGTGAATTGTATAGCATTAAAGCATTTAGAAATGTGAAGATTAATGAAATCATACCTTAAATGCAGTAAAATATAAAAAAATAAATTAAAAATGGAGATCATTTTTGTACAAGATTCATCATCCAAATTCATTATAGGAAATGAAAAACTAAAAAACATATTAGGAGCTCAAAGGAATCCCAATCATAGGTACATGTTTAGGTATACTTTTAGGGTCTACCCAACACTAAGACTATATTTGTTAAAGGGATAACACATGCATAATGAAGAGGCTTTACCTGAGATAGCAAATAAGCATGATACACCTATATCTAAATAAAATCATGCAAACAAATTGTACACTAGAAACCACCTAAAAAATAAACTTCATGCTTCTATAGATGGATCTATACCTATGCTTGAAGTTCAATACACTTAAAGGAAGAATAGAGTTAACTTCTATGATAACATGTAAACTTACTTACACCCTTTTAGGCCCCACAGAAGCATGCATCAAGCTTTCATTCATAGTAGGCATCAAACATATAATCATGAGAGCTCATCTTACTACCCTAAAAACATATTTAAGAAGTTGGAGATTTTCAACTTAGTTTTTACAAATGATTTGCTATTATTTTCAAGAGCTCATGACAAATCCTTAAGTATCCTAATAGCTTCTCTTAATGTGTTCAAGGATCTTTCAAGCTTGGTGATCAATAGAAGCAAGAGCCATCTAATTGTATCTGAAAGTGCTTAGCATAATACAGCTTGGCTTTCCATCTTTACTAGACTCCAAGTGTTGTCTCCTCTAATCACCTATTTAGGATTGCCAATCATAAATAGGAGGCTACAATTTAATAAGTGAATCTCTTTTATTGAAAAGATATATAAAATAATTAGGAACTTGTGCAATAAGTCTTTTTCATTTACAAGTTAGTTCCAATTGATTAAGTTAGTGATCGATTCCCTTATCACATATTGATTATCACACACATTATTATCAAAACAACTTATCAAGTCTATTAAAAAGCTAATGTGGAGTTTTCTATGATCTAGAAAGATTTTCAATAAACATAACAACAAAGTGAAGTATGATGACGTATGTAACTAGAAAAATAAAGTGCTCCTATGTATATACCTACTTTTTGAAAGGGAAAACCTTTTGGGAACTATATAAAAATTGATTTCTCTCCCAACTTTTTAAGTTAAGGAGTTAACTAATTAGAAGCTTCAAATTTATAGTTGGGGATGGATAATAGCTTCCTTGTATTATGATAATTTGAGCAAAGCTAGGTCACTACTCAGTTTGCAATCTTTTATTCATGTTCTAAATTTATCTTTAAATATCTCCAAACCTAAACTCTATGTGAATTGCAATCAATGGGATAGTTATGTATGGCTTTTTTTTTTTTAATCTTTACAAATAAATCTTACAGAGAGCTCTTGAGGGGAGGAGGGGAAAAATAAACGTGTATGGGATCAAAATTTACTGCTTCCTATAGACAGTAGCAAAGAAGAGACTATTCGCACTAGACATAATCAAATATCTCGATATGCTAAATACATGCTTTCTATAAAAATAACAACCTAAATCACAAGAGCGCTTATTCTTTACAGATAAATTATTCAACCTCAAATAGAAAAAATTCTTTTTAATATGCTAGGTTAACTTCCAAGGTTATATCCTTCAATAAAAAAAAACAAATATGAGCTTTACTAAAGGTGATAGAGTGGTTTTGTTAACAGTTTTTTCCTTTGTTATGTGCAAAATTTAGAATGTAAAGAGCAAGATATACTTTTTGTGGGAAATGTAGCAAGACAGAACAAGTAATGGAGGAACTTATACAATGACTAAAAGGGTCAGCTTGTGGTATCTAAAACATATAAATTCTACAACCCAAAACTAGCGACAATATGGAGACTTGATACCTTATATTGCTTTAATACTAATACTAAAATTGGTTATGCCTTGAAGTGGTGATTTTAAGTTTTGGCTTTAATCTTGGAGTGTCAAATAGAATATAGTATGGTTACTTGATCATAAGCACGAATCTTGTGCTCTTGATTTGATTAATTCAATTCTTTTGACTTTTTAAACCTTTATATCTAAAGGAAGATTCCTTATTATGCATACACATATAAAAGTCCAAGCAAAACATTTATGCATCATCACCACTTACATAACTTAGTATGTCATTGTTAGGTAAATATGAATATTTTAATAGATTATTTTATCTTCAAATAGAGAGTGGTAAGTAAATCCTCGAAAATATAGGCTAATAAGAAGAAAACTACTAATAAAGATAATTTTGCAAAATTAGAAAAGAATTAAGTATGATTTATGGGAATTATATATGATAAGGATTTTGTGTGATTTAACTTATTCTTGATTGATATTTAATTGATTAATTATATGTTCTAATATTTAATTTGACTTTTGAGGTTGTTTGTTAACTTTTTAAAACACATTAGTCAACTTGAATATAAGTGTGGTTAATCAATGTCCTAAAAAATTGTCTTTCTTTTTTTTCCCTGTTCTAGTGAGATTGTAAGGAGTTTAGCCACTCCTCTAGTCAATCATTTACACACATTATCCAACTAATATCTCTTAAAGGTTGACAAATATCTTTTAATGGTCAACCAATATCCCTTGTCTAAGAAATTTTTTTAGGAAGTTTATAAGAAGATTAGTTATATGAATGGTCAACCAATATAAAGGACTGATTGACTAGCCAAGAGAGGAAAATTAGGTTCAAAAACATAAATGAGCATTGGTGACCACACTTATAGTGGTCAAATAGTACCTTTAGGAGGTTAACTTGTCTCCACATTATGAAGTTTTTCTTCTCATACTTTCATCTATTCTTCATGGTCAAACTTTACCAAATGTCATTATCTATATTTTTAGGCTTACATCATGGTTTACATTTCAATTACATTCTTAAATCCTCTTTGGATAAATCTTAATGCCTCTAAATTTTGGGATTCTTTGACAATGTTTGTGCTCTTAAAATTGTTTCTATATTCATACAAGGTTTTTAGGAATCAATTATGATTGTACCTTCTAAGGTTTCAAATTTGAGTACTTTATCTTATCATTATTTTTAAAATTTAAGGGATTTTAAATTATACACTTCTTTGTGAAATTAATAGTTGGATATTGCAATTATGCATATATTTTTACTTAACTACAATCAAGTCAAAAAAGACGATTTATTTATGTTTACTTTATTTACACATTTTTTAAATAAATATGGGATACTAAGCCTTAACGAGTCAACCCTAATTTAAATGCCTACTAACACCACTCTTAACTACAACCCTTTACCTAGATCAAGTTAACAAAGTCAATCTATAAATGCTTACTTTTATTCACATTTGTTAAACATATGGGATACTAAGCCACTTAATGAGCTCAACTCTAGCTTATTTCATATTAAAACTGTACATCTTATTGTCTCAATCAATCATCAATCTCAAGACCATTAAATTAAGTTAGTAAAGTTCTCATCAAAGATCATAATTATTAGCTAAGTATAGTTGGATCACAATAAAGAATAACTTCTAATGTGTCCTTTATTTCATTGCTTATAATTTTTCCACAATTGTTACTTATTAAGCTAATTATGACTAGATCAATTCACCTGAGATAAGCTCAAAATAACCTTCCCTTGCACTTATTATACATTGTCCTTAATAGACAAATAATGAGCACAAAAAGAATATATAGTATATAAAAGTGGAGATAGATGAAGGAAAATTAAATATCAAGGGAAGTTGTTTGTTATTTGTTATTTACTGTTCTTTCAAGGCATCAAAATTTAATACCCTATATAAACACTATCAAAAACAAATAGTAAAACATAAAAGGTATAAAAGCATAAAAAATAAATGAAACTCAAATCACAAAAGGAAATTAACATAACTGATAATTTAAATATGTTTAAAAGTACAAAAGAAAGACATAATACAAAATAGAATATAGGGGAAAATAAAAATAAGGCATATCGTCCATTATTCGTGTTATCATAATCTCTATCCTTATTGGGCATTATAAAAGGTGGAGATGTTGGAAAAGGCATAGGTATTGTTGCAAATCCAATATGGTGGAAATATGTAACCATTTTCTCTTTCATCTAATCCATTTAAGAGGACCACACAATAAGCATCTTTTGGTGTTTCCATTAGATCCATCATAAGGAGATCTATTGTCGCTCTACGTCATTAATGGTCCTTTTGATTCTTTCCTATAATATTTATTATGATGTTAGTTTAACTTCCTCAGGATCTAATGCCACTAACTGGTCGTTTAAGGTCTTACCTTATGAGCCTCACTAGCTATGAGTGGCTAATTGTGTCTCATCTAGTTATCCTCCTTCTCCTTTATAAGAGCATCATCCTCCAATATTATCTCTCTCCATCTTAACCAAGATATAAGCTCCCTCAACTTTTCTTGCCAACCTTATTTATATCATAATTTCTAAGTCAAGGAGAAGCATAACATAACCTAATGTCAGCTCTAGGAGAATGGAAGATGTACCTAGATTCTTTGGTAACATAGTCTGGTATAACCCCCCATATATGACATCTTTCTTCATATTCTTTATTTGCTCTAATTACATTTCAAATAGTAACCTAGCTTAGATAGTCAATGCTCTACTATGTACCTCAAGTATGATAAATCTCTTAGTGTGACAACATTAGTACACTTTCCTTCCTACTTGAAATCATATAAACAATTACCTTGTGTAGATATCATTGATATGCTTGCAAATGCGTATATTTTCTTAAGTATTTTATTTGATTTTAATGCTAAATTACCTTGTTTTACTTATTTTTTTTTATCATTTTAGGTAATTATTCAAGTTAAACCATAAGATGATAATAAAAAAGAATTGGAGGTTATTTCAAGTAAAATTATCAAAAAATATGATAAATCTATTAGTGTGACAACATTATTACTTTCCTTCCTACTTGGAATCATATGAACAATTACCTTATGTAGATATCATTGATATGCATGCAAATGCATATATTTTCTTAAGTATTTTATTTGATTTTGATGCTAAATTACCTTGTTTTACTTGGTTTTTGATATCATTTTAGGTAATTATGCAAATTAAACTATAAGATGATAATAATAAAGAATTGGAGGTTATTCCAAGTCAAATTATGAAAAAGTACAATTATTAGAGGAACACATTTTAGTCTACATTCATGTGTCAACTAGTGCCTTGAAAGGATCAACTACAAGAAGTGATATAACTTAAGCCATGGCCATGTATAAGACTGCATGCAGGACATAAAAGAAATAAGAAGGTGCACGATTAGAAATGTGGTCATACTAATGATTATGTATTAATTTTAAGAAAATAGAAAGATTACATTTTATTAGCACAATCATGTTAAAGGTCATCTACATCATCTAGAGAAAATAATAAGGTCCATGAGTTGGACTACAATCATGTCTTATACTATGTCCTAGGTGGAACAAAACATATAAGTGCAAAGATCCTAACTTTTAAAAGACTTTAGTTGACATCTAAAGAAAAAATACACATTAAAAACATTTTTCTCTCCAAAAGCTAAGCTTAGCTTTTGAGAGGATTTTACAACTCTCAAGAAGTCAATTCTAAGAAATTTTTCAATAGAGAATCAATATCCAGATGTTCTCTTAATATATTAAGTTGTTAGCAATAGTTACGAGTTTATATAGATTTATTTATGTCATGATATTTTTATAAATTTTTCGTATAATTTTTTTGTTTTGTATAAGCTTTGTGGCTAAGTACGTTTCTAAGTTTGGATAGGAAAAATTCTAGTGATTATATATTTATGGATTGATTTGATTTAATTCGCGATATAAGATATAATTATGTTCATAGATTGATTTGAATTCATGATATAAGATATAATTATGTGAGCTATCTTTGATTGGCCTTAATGACAATTTACTTATGTCGATGTCTAAAACTTATTAAAATTTTTTGATGCACAACTCAAGACAGCATGGCTATAGTGTGGATCATAACTTAAGTAAAAAGGGTTGAAGGAGGTGCTTAAGAGAGACCTATATCATCTTCCTAGTATCATGGTGAATGTTTTATGAAATTTCACATAGCTTAACACATTTAAAGATGCGTTAACAATGACAAAGATACGAGTTAACCAAATAGAGATTAGATAACTATATTTCGAGAGATTACAGTTTCAATGTCTAAGAGGCCCTGCTGATTTAGAGAAAATATCTAGTTTAGATTAATTGATTTTTGAAGTCAAAAGTAATATTGGAAGAAGTATTGATTTAAACATAGATGTTTAATTATAATTTTGTTAGTTTTCTTATCGTTGCTTTCTTTAGTTATTATCAAGTTTAGTTTTTTCACGATTTGTTTCTAAAATTGATAAAAATGTCTTTTTATTTAGTACCTTTAAATTAGTTAATAGTGTTAGGCTTTCTAATATGGGAATTAATCCCTATTTTACCATTACATTACTTACAACAATTGATGTACTTTCCTAGTTAGTTAGTGGTAGATTTTTAATAGGAAAACCTTAGTAGCATTAATGCATATACACATATCACGCTGACCAAATTTTTGGCATTTTTGCTATCGAAGCAAATGGTTTTAAAAACACCATCAACCATTTTTCTATTATTTTCTTATTTTATTTTTCTTATTTTATTTATTTTGGTATTTTATGTTATTTTATTATTTACTATGATTTTAAGGTTAATTATGGTGTATACAAGAATTCGATAGTTTGTATTTCTAAAAAAAGATCTAAAATTTGAAGGAACATTACATTAAAATGAAAAGGAAAGAATTTAGAGATACACCAAAAGTACAACATGACGAACAATGACAGAATATGATAAACTCTCTTATGAGAACATAATTAAGCATTACACAACTAAATATAAATGTTATTATTTTAAGATTAAGCCAGTTGTAATCCAAATGCTACAACAGAATGTTGAATTTTATGGATAAATTGATGAGGATCCCAATGTACACATCACTAACTTTTTGGTGAATTATGTGACACTCAAGATTAATAAGACAACTAACAACACCAGAGGTTTTAACATTCACACCAAGGGGTTAGGTGAAGTAATAGCTAAAAGCATTATCAGTTATGTTAATTACCACTTGGAGAGTCTTACAAAGAAATTCCTTACCAAATACTTTCCAACACCTAAAACAGTCAGGTTAAGAAATGATACATCTTCTTCCCAACAGTTCTAAAATGAAGGTCTATATAAAACATAGGATAAATACAAGGATTTATTAAAGAAGTTCCATATTATAGCCTTCCATCATAGATGCAATTCTAAACATATTACAATTAATTTGGTGAACTCTAAAAGGAATATGGTAGATGCTAAAGCAGGTGGAAAATTAAACAATGAGACTTTAGAGGATGAACTATAATTAGTAATAGAGATGATAACGAATAATTATTAGTGGTGGTCAAGAAGAGTTAATGCAAATAAATTAGTAGATATCTATAAAGTAGATGCCATAACTATAATAACAACTCAAATGGAGTGAATAGTGAAAAAATTAGATAACTTAAACCTACGATAAAAACAATTTTAAGTTATAAGTTATGAATTTTATAAGGGGACACCAAGGTATGAAGTGTTAAACTAGGAACCTTATAATTGAATCATTGGAGCAAATTAATTTTATAGGAAGCTCCATGAGGAAAATCATCTCCTATAATAAGATATATAATTAAGAATGAAGAAATCATCTAAATTTTTCCTAGAGCAATTAATAAGATCAAAGACAACCCCACCATGTTTTCAACAACCTATACAGAAAGAGATGCAACTGAGTCTAAAGGATATGATGAGAGAATTCATGCAAGTAACTACTTCTCAATTCCAAACTTATGAAGATTTAATAAGGAATCTCAAAGTTCAAGCTGGTTAACTAATGATGGTAATGATAGAGATACGATAAGGCACTTGCTTAATGACACAGTACCTAACCCTAAAGAACATGTTAAAGAGGGTGCCTTAAAAGGTGAAGAGCTCACTAATACTAAGAAGGAAGAAAAGAACAAGATAATGATACCACTAAAGGAGTATTGATTGATAATTCCTTATCCTACTAGATTATTTCAAGTGATCGAGAAGGAAAAGATTGGTATTTAAGAGAAATGCAAAGAAGATTTATAGGAAGAAGATCTAAAAGACCCTAAGTAGGAAATTGCAAAGACAAAATTATATAAAAGCAACATTGAAATATTTCAAGTCATTATACTACCAAAGCTAAGTCAGTTAAGGATTATTAATAGTTCATGTGTAATTGGTGGTTTAAAAGGATGAGATTTCAAAATTCCATACCTTTTAGAGTGGGTTTAGATAGTGAAGACCAGAATGGGTGTTCATTTCATGCGAAACTACTTTATTGTTGGTTACTTGACCCACTTAAGAATGGTATTGAACTAGGCTAAGCTTAAGCCCCCTTAGTCTAGCTTTGACCTGAGGCCTGAATGGGCCTAAAATTTACGATCGAAGCCCGATCCTGATCTTAATCCTGATCAAACCTAGACCAAACTTTTTTTCCTTTTTTATTAATTTAATATAATATTATTTTGAAAATCATGGTGTTTTACTCAAAATAACATCATTTATACTTGACATATTTGAGATTCAAGCTAAATCAAATTGTAGAGCTTGAGCTCAAGCTTGACCTAAAGCCTAAAGATTTTAAAAAAAGAAGCTCAAGCTTAACTCAAAGTCTGATCAATTAGATCTAAGTTAGGCCTGGATATAAATGCCATCCTTAGACCCACCTTAGATTGTTGGATGGTGGTCTACAAGTCATCTTTCTTCACTTTTGGTAGTTAATAAGTGAAGAATTAACTCAAGTGCTAAAAAATAGCTAAAATCTTGCCCTTATTATATGAAATTTGCTTTTTAATGGAGAAAAAATGGTTTAATCTTAATGAATAAGGAGTAAGAGTGTTGAATTTTATTAGGGAAGTGATTTTGAATAAGGGCATACAAAAAAATTAAGAGAGTAGTGTGATAAATTTGAAAAGGTTAAAAAAATAACAGGTTTTCATAGATAAAAGCATTTAAATTTTTTAAGACACGACCTAAGTTAAGGTCATATCTTAGGTTATATATGTTTCAAAAATTCACCTCCTATATCTATATATATTATAATATAACAATTTAAAACAAACTTCATTTAATTATGTATCTTGAGAAATTTCCTTTGCTTGTCCAACTCAAATCTTCCATATTTTTATCCTTAAGAATATATTTGTCTTCCGTTGTTTCCTAACTATAAAATAATATAAACAAACATATAACAAATACATTGACAATGTTTCAAGGTCATTTTTTACTTGAAGAATTCTAAACAAAATGAATAATATTAAAACAAACTTATTCATCAAAAGAACATGAAAATACAATAACTTTAAAAACTTGAACTAAAATTAAGGTTCTTAAAACTTTTAGGTGGGTTCCTCGACGAGCACTTCATTAGAGTCTTTTATTTGGATTCTATCATTAGGAAGGTAAGGTAAAGGACATAAATCCCTTTTTTCTCAAGAACTTTTTAGGTATAGTGTGAAGGCCTTCTTTTTTAAAGATTGAATCTTTATTTTTTCCATGGCTTCTAATGCTCTTGTCGCACCCACTTATTATGCTTGATAATCTCCTAGAAAGAATAATAGATTTTAGTATCTACTACATCAACAAAATAATAAGAATCATGATGAGAAGAATAATTAATTTTCTAATTTGTGAATATGGCTTTGATGTCCTTCTTTTATTCATCCTTAACATCTTGCCTTTTAGCTTCCTCCTTTTTGTTTTCAGTTAACACTTTGTCACTCTATAAGAGTGATTGTAATTGCTTGCTCATCAAGATTTACCTATTTCTTACTTGAAAAGGATCTATGGACCAAGAGTTGATGGAATTTGCTAACAGTGCCAACTAAAATTCTACGCTTTTGTTCAAATTTACCAAATTATCAAACTATATTCTTTCAAATCTTTCAACATTAGCATTAACTAGCCCTTAAATGGCTAATTCCTAAGATGGTTTGCTATTTTAAGAGGGCTTGGTTGAAATTTATAGGGTTACTTAGTTAATAGCTCTATTTAAAGATATGATGATTGCTTTACCTTAGATTGTAAAAGTTTTTATTAAGGTTGTTATAAGGATTTTGATGATTCCCCCAATATTCAGTTTATTTAGTTACCTTGTAAAAAGGACTACCGACTTGATAGTCCTGATTGTTATGCTCTCCCTCAAACTAATAAACACCATAATGTATGTGTTAGCATCACTCCTTAATTTAGGTTATCTATTTATTTCACTTAAGCTGCCAATGAAGTAACATCTTTTACATTATGTACATATACTAGGTTGATTTTTTCATTTCCCTATTTAATTGCTAATAATAATCATCATTTTCATATCTTCAATAAACTTTATAGCAACTTCTAGATTTTTACAAAGCTCCTTCAGTTGCTACATTAACTATCTATTTTATTGCATAGTCTTTCCCATTGTTGAAAATTTGAAATTGAAACCAAGATCCTTAGGTCTCTCCCAAATTTTATAAACTGTTTCATTGTCATGATGTAAATAAAAAAAAGATTGGGGATAATAAAATTAGTTCGACCTTGCCTAAATTGGATGGATTAAGGCTGAGTTGATTGGTAATATGTGCTTAATTGTTGATACATTTAATCCATTACACTTAATGGTTAATGCCTCAAAATGCTTAAGACACTTTAGTTTATGCTTGATTTTAGGTATAATTTAGAAGTGTAATAGATAAAGTGAGCCGAAAGCATTCTCATTGAGTCATCTTCTCAAGATTTATACCCTATTGTCTTCATGGAGCAATAAGAAGAAGAAGATTAAAAGAAAAGGTGACAAGAAAAAAAGCATAAAAATGAAGAACATGGTTGGAGAGTCATGATCATACAATTAATTTGTCATAGTCGAGAGAGGTGTCTCATGCCCATGACAACTTATCCCTCCTATAACCTAATTTTTTATTATATAAGCTATGTTTTGTGACGACGGAGGGTAGAGGTAGTAAAAAAAAATTTCTTCATTTCTTCTTCAATATTTGACATCTTCAAAGGCGATTTATGGCTCTTTCTTGGAGATTGATGGAGAAGATGGAGGGCTAACTTGTTGGATCGAAAACAAAAACATACAAGATTTGGCTAACCGGTAGACTTCAAAAAAAATTTTCGAAATCAAAACGCAGCAGAAGCATAATAACTAAATCAACATGTTTAATCTATACATGATATGGTATTAGAAAAATAAATAACATAAAAGATAATAGAAATTTTACCGACTCCTTAGCTACAACTTTGACTCCTTGCTGTTGTATTCTCTCGTTATTACTGTATCCTCTCCTTGCTATTATATCCTCAACCAATCTGATCTACTACTTGTTCTCCTTAGATAACTTGGTTAGCAAGATCATTTGGTGGAAAAAGAGAAGAAATATTGTAGAAGTTTACCTTAGTAACCGAAACTATGAGACTCTCTCTTTGCTAATTTCAATCATGAAAAAAAGGAGTGTAGAATTCCAACTAATGCACCACTTCTTTCACTTTCTTAAAATGAAAGACAGAGAGAGCAATAAATGAGACCTTCTTATTTGTTTAATATAGCTAAATAAAGAGACAAAAAACCAAAAGCAAGACGCTCATTTCGGTTAACAAATGAAAGAAGGGAGAGAGAACATCAAATGCATTACTCCCTACTTTAATCAAAAGAATACTAAAAGGTTTATAAGTTTTTCTACATGCCAACATTAAATAACAACCATTAAACTATTTAATGATAAGATCATTAAACCATATAATGAAGGCACCATTAAACCATTTAATGATGATAAAGCATGATAAAAACTCATTTTATATTTAGCAATTCAATGCTAAATGTGTACCATAAAATTTAGCTACATACAACCAAAAAATACATCATGTATTTCCTTTTTTGCCCTCCTATTTTTCTTTACAAATCTTGTTTTAATTTAATTAATTGAATTAATTAAATGAAACCAAAATCTAGCCCAGTATTAAATGTCTACTTTGGGCATCTAATTAATACTTAATTAGAGTAAGCCCATCATTTAATCAAAGGCTTTAAACCCAATTTAATCAACTCTTAATCAAATTGTTCTGATCATATTATTCTGAATCTAATTCGGTCTTTCTTCTTTCTTATTTCCAGTAACTTCTATTTATTTTTCTTACTTTGCTTGATTACCTTCCTAGAAGCCAAACGGGAAATCTAATTGGATTTATATAATTCAAGCTCCAATAAGCTCATAATTAATTTAATCTTATTAGAATTAATTCCGGCTTATTAACCAAATGTCATTCCACTAAAGACAATTAGTTGAAATCTTGAATTATTAAATATTATGAGAACACAAGTTTCAAATAAGATGTCCAATTGCAAACTCTACTATGAATCATATTATAGCCATCCGCACAATAAAGGATAAAATTACCGCTTTGCCTTTAATTGATTTTTCCTTCTAGATCTCCCGTTTCACTCTATTATGGTGATTAACACACAAGATCTCATCTTGGTATTAAGACTTGATGGGTAGCTAGTCCATCAAACTACTGACGCCAGTTTAATCACCAATCTCCGTAAAACCCCTAAAAGTGATCATATCACTATAAACTCTTTATTTAAGTGAATGTTCCTTGATACGTGTTTTAATTAATAATTTCAACATGCAGATACTAGATTGATAGTTTATAAAAATTCATTCTAATCATGTCAAGAATTCTAATGAAACACATATGAGTTCATCACTCATCAAGATTGTGGTTCGCAATAAAAGAATGCTAAAGTATATGTTTTAAGATTAAAGAAACAACCTACTTTAATCTTTAAAAACATAAATCAGATTTGTTTAATAGTGCCATTATCGATAGTCAACTACTGTCATGATATGAAACTCATCATTCCCTTAAAGTAAACTCCTTTACTTACACGGAGATAAATCGTAACACTACAGTTTAAACCATAATCAAGCGACCAACTTGATTATTCAACTGTGAATCAACTAATTTAGATTATAATAATATACATGTTTCCCATACATCTACATGTATATGTATATTACTTACAAAAGAATCTTGGTATCTTATGACTAGTTATATAATGCTTGTACAAATAAAACCAAACTTTTTTGTTTTATTAATAAGAAATATTTTTCATTACAAAATTAAATGGCAGAAGATTAATTTATATGTAAATACACTTTCTTTCCAAATCACTATATTTACATAACTCTAACATAACTTTCTCGATGCTACCTCAGAGGTGAAATTGAGGCCCATAAGCATAATTGAGCATACCGTCATTATGTATCGTTTTCTTTCCCTCTGTTCGGATTTGTTTTTACATTATCTTGTGTTTATTGATTAGGGATTGTGTAATAATAATATTAATGCTCTATTAGATTGTTTTTCAAGAATAATCATCGCTAGAACTTGAATACGATACATAATAGTCATGCTTAAAGTTGCGTGTGACAACTAACGATATTAAATCGCTAGGGATAACGTATCTATGTAATAATCTGAGCTTTTATGATTATTGCGTAGATTGGTCCGTTTTTCTCATTTGTAATGCAATTGTATGATTAAACATAGAGAGCATGTTCTAGGTTATTCGATAGTTTAGGTTAATTAAAGAACTTGTTTTAATTAACTATGGCCTGAGGAAAAATCGGGATTAACAGAGCTTGTTGTTAATTCATAACTAATAGTTCAGAAAGAGATGTATGACAATAATGCAATGGTGTATGTTAAAATGTGCATAGGCGGAGATTAAACCAAATAGCTGGATTTTACACACATTTATCACTCTTGTCATTTTTAACTATTTTTGATAAATTGCTTATGTTAGTTTGATTTTATTTTGTTATCTTGATTGCTTCAACCTAAAACCCCCTATTTTATTTCTCTTACATCAATTATTTTCATTGCGAGAATCAACCAAACATTCCATGTGGATACGATTATGACTTACAATAGCTACAAATTTCTACTGTGCAGAGTTAGGTAAATTTTGCAGTGCACTTATCACGCAATGTCAAATTTTTGCATCATAGCTAAAGAGTGTGGTGATTTAATTTTTTTTAATTTAATTGATTTTTTGTGTATATATTTGTTTATAATCATTTCTTTTAGTTATTTGTGAATCTTTACAAGTTTTGTTAGTATAGGTGTATGGTAGTCACCAGATTTCCTCATAGAGAACCTGTCCAATTTGATCCAAAGATCGGAGAGGATATTGTGAAAATTAAGAAGAGAAGTAAGAACAACTTCAGAAGTAGAACTAGGACTTGAATATGAAGAAATAATGGCAAATCCTAGAATGTTAAGGGAGTTGGCTGCACTAAATTTAACACGAAGACCTTTATAAATTACATTTCCTAATTGTGCTGAGCATGTTACTTTTGAGCTTAAGTATGGGTTAATACATTTGTTGCTTAATTTTCATGGTTTTACAGGTGAGAATGCTCATAAGCATCTAAAGGAACTTGATATGGTGTATCTGAGCATGAAGCCTCCAGGGGTAACGGACGAGCAAATCTTATTGAGGGATTTTCCGTTCTCACTAAAAGATGCGGCAAAGGATTAGTTGTTTGATCTACCTACTGGAAGTGTGAACACTTAGCTAGAGATGAAGAGGTTGTTTTTGAAAAAAATATTTTCCTACATCAAAGATGGCAAGTATTTAGAAGGAAATTTGTGGCATAAAGCATTATAACGGAAAGTCTTTTCATGAGTACTGGGAGTGCTTTAAAAAGTTATATACCAGTTGTCCGTACCATAACATTCCAGAGTAACTTCTTATCCAGTATTTTTACAAAGGATTGCTAACAATGGAGAGGAATTTGGTAATTGCAATGAGTAGTGGGGTACTGTGTGAGTAAACTCTCATCAAAGGCAGGATTTTACTTAAGTGTATGGCCATAATACTTAACAATTTGGCACTCGCAATGATGTTTATCAAGTAAACGAGGTAAGTAATTCATCTATCAAACATCACCTGGATGAATTAACATCTTTTGTTAGACAAATTACAGTTGGACAGGCACAAGTAAAAGCATATGGAATATGTTCAAACACGAGCCATCCGACTAATGAGTGTCCAACACTATAAGAAGGAAGTATGGAATACGTGAATGCTACAGGAAGGAGGGATCATCCCAACTTGAGTTATAGGGGGAATAGGCATCAAAATTACTTCCAAAATAGGCTACAAGAATCACAACAATTTCAACCTTGGCCATAAGCCTCTTATTTCAATTCAGGTTCATCTCTACACAACCTTATCAAGACTTTTACTGATAACAATCTCCAATTGCAACAGAATATGCAGCAGTTTCAACATATTATACTGGGTATAGAATATATTTAGTAGAAGACAAAATCAAGCATACAGAACATGGAATGGGTCAGATGATAGTGAGGCTCAACTATCTAGAATCACAAAATGGAGGAAAACTACCATGTCAGCTTAAGGTTAAACTGAAGAATGTTAGCGTTATAAACCTGAGGAATGGAAAAAAAATTGAGGTTTCCAAGAGAAATCCACCGAGAATTGAGTTGGCAAGGAAGAAAACCCATCATTGAGTATAAAGGTAAACTTCGAAAGCCCTAATATCATTAAGACTAATCCTCAATGTTGGGTCCGCGACGTCTGGGCCGAGCCACAGGCTCTCGGCGAACCCAGGTACCGGTGGATTTTAACCCCCT
>JANITW010000006.1:10322873-10332918 GCA_027564335.1 Erythroxylum williamsii | reverse complement strand
AGCTTTCCAAGTCCAGGTATGATCAAGCTTTAATGGAATTTTTGACATTTTTGTTCATACAGAGGGCCATGAAATTATAGTACTTATATTACATAATTATCACAATCTCATTCACATAAACTGACACTCTCTGCCTTGGTTGGAATTTCCTGATTTTTCAACTGTTACACAGTTTCTTAACATGGTTTATCCAATGATGAGCAATGAATGTCTTCAATTCGAATGCACATTTTATAAATTGTCAGATATACGTAATAATCGAACTTAAACATTTGGATTGGTGGACACTTGGGAAAGGATCACTAACAGTCAGCAGAGATGAGAATTACAAGACAGAGCAAAACACTAACTCAGACTCTAACATGGTTTACCCAATGATGAACATTGAATGTTCTTCAATCTGACTAATGGTCTACAGTTACAGATACAGAAACATGAGAAATCAAGCCTGATACATGTTAAGAACATAAAAGAAAGTAGAAATTTCTTTCAAACCTGGAGAAAACCATATCAAAGAAAAAAAGAAAAGAAGTTTCTTTGCATTATTAGTTCTATCACATGAGACAATAATCACAGTTAATAGCTTTTTTTTATAGGATATGAAAAAAACTTCAAAGAAGAGAGGAGAACTTAATTATTATTTATCTAATTTCATAAAAAAAACATATGTATATTCATCCAGTAGATTAACCAGTAACCTAGTTAGCAGTACAAAGTGCACCACTTACTGCAAATGTCGAGGTTAATATTTCCTGCAAGGTAAACTCTTAATCTCAGTTAACAAATTTGAGTTTTTTTTTTCTGTTTGTCTACCTTTTATTTAAGTTTTAATTAATTTTTCTTTGAACACAGAGAGATCATCAAGCCATTGATATTCTTCTGGCAGAGATTGATATTTATGAGCTCTTTGCTTTCAAACATTGTAAAGGAAGGAGAACAAAGCTAGCACTTTGTGAAGGTAGAATAGAATCATTGTTCTTGCTTGTCGGATTTGGAAGTGCATCTTAGAAATCTGCTTACAATTTCAAGCTTTGTTATCTTTGTTTATGGCTGTATTATACATACTTGTACCAGTATTACGATCTTTAACTCCATAATAATTTTGTTTTATAATAAGGGTCATATGATTATAAAGTACTCTTCCCAAAAATTGTGCCTTAATCCGTGGAAATGGATTGGCTCTGATTAATCCGTGGAGCTGTTGTCAATTATGTACTTGTTCTTCTCTACCAATTTATTATGCATTTACATTGTTGAGACTGCTGGATTCCAACATAATATGGTCCTCACCAAGACTAGCTGATTCCCTGAATATCAGTTGTGAGTAATGGTATTGCAGAGCCTGGGGAAAATGATTCCTTGGTGGAGTTAGATGAGTTGAAGAAGAATGAGGACATCGAGAAGCAAGACACTGAAAAGCAAGAGGATACTAAGAAGCAAGAGGACAGTGACAAACAAGAGGGTAGTAATTGTACTGATAAATCAGGTGTTGAAACAAAATCAAGTTCAAAACCTGATAATTTGGCTTCTAGGAAAATTAGTGATCTGTATAAAAACTTTTCAAATTTGATAGTTTTAGTTACTCTTATGATGTTTAAAGGAACTTTATGAGTGGAAGGATCCTTTGTTCTAATCAATGAAAAATAACAATAACACTAAAAGTTTTAAAAATTTTGTATTTTAAAAAATAATTATTAAATTAAAATAATTTTCAAAAATGAAAAAATAATAATGAATGTTTAAAATTAATGATATACTAAAAAATTAAAGAATTATTAAATAAATAAAATTTATAAATAATATTGAATAGTTATTAAACAGATAAGATTTAAAAATTGTATTTTAAAAATACTTATTAAAATTAAAATTTATTAATTTTATATGATTTTCGAAAAAATGGAAAAAATAATACAAATAATAGAAACGTAGCGTAATGTCTTTCGCGACGTTTCCTAAAAAACGTCCTGGAATGTAAGACAATCCGCGATGTTTTTTAAAAACGTCGCAGAGTGTTAGAGATTTTGGGATATTTTTTAAAAACGTCGTGAATTGTCTAAACTTTCAGTAACATTTTTATAAACGTCGTGGAATGTCAATATTTTCTGTGACGTTTTCCATAAAATTTCGCAGAAACCTTTTCCGCGACGTTTTTTGTGACGTTTTTTAAAACGTCGTAGAATACATTTTGCGACGTTTTTAGACATTCTGTAACGTTTTAAAAACATCGAAAGCCGTTTTTTAAAAGCATCGTAGAATGTTAGAGATTCTGCGATGTTTTTTAAAAACGTCACTGATTGTTCAAACTTTCAGTGACATTTTTGTAAACGTCACGGAATGTCAATATTTTTGACATCTAATATCATATTTCACAAATTCAGATAGAAACCTAATGATCGTTTAATTTCCGTTCAATTCAAATTTTAGTGGGTTTTAGGTTTTTCATACGTGAATATAGTTAAATAAGAAATATTAAAGAACAATTGTAACAAGACAATAATATACACAAATATAATATTATAACAGGACAGCAAACTTTTTTTTTTTGTTGCCCACGAGGTATCTTATAAGGGTCTTAACTATGGGAAGACACCTTTAAGCCATCCATTCTCAGATTAATCCCTGCTCGAGTCGGGTAAATTCCTTGCGGAAAGTAAAGCTCTGATCTTAAGTTTTAAACGACTACATACATAAGGACGGTTCGAATCCGCGATCTCATTTAAGTCAGAAGAGTCCTTTATTAACTTATCTGCGCCTTGAGAATACAATAAACATATTTTAATTGACGGAGTTTGATTTTGATAATACGTTAAATGTTGAAAAACGTTTCCTGCATTATAACAGCTTGAGCCAATTATATTAGTTGATTACTAATAACCTATTTGCAAACAAAATTATACCAAGTCATAATCGTACAGCTGCCTTGGGAGGACATTCCAAGTTATAAATAATCTCGAGTTGATAATTCTGTATGCCCCTTGACAAAGAATTAATGGCTGCTTCGAGGATAAGTGTTTCTCCTCAGCATTTCCACGAATCTTGATTAGTATACGTCTCGAATCTGGAAACCTTGTTCTATATTTGAAGTCTAGGTCTACGAAACTACGCTATAGTCTACGAAAATATGCAAGACAGAAGAAGAATCAAAATGTTTACTTGCGACTTTCTGTCTCAAGCATCAAATGTCACTTCTGAAAACAGCGAAGTTTGATCGTGAAAGACTTATCTCCACGTAATCCAAGGCCTACCAAACAAGTAAAGGAAGTCCCTGTGTCCCCGGAACAGTCGATGCCAATTCTCTGGCACAATTCCTGAAATAACATAATTGTTAAAATTAAATTTTAACTTTAACTGGCTTCACAGGATCATTATAAATTATCCATGTGCAGCTTGTCATCGGCTGATGGGCTTCATAGACCATTACAAATTAACAATACATTGCAAAGTTGAAAGCTACAATGTTGATGATTACGAACCAGGTTTTGTCATGAAGCCGCTCTTGTCAAAGGATGGGGTGTGGTGTGGCATAAACATCTTAGTCCTCGAGATTCCACATTCACATGGATGGCTATGAAATTCAAATTTTCAACACTTGACAAGCTATGCAGATTCTTACAATTGCCTAACTGGTGCATCCTGTACAAAGAAGCTGAAAAAAATCCGTCACTTCTCTTCTTTCACTCTGAGTTTAGTAGGAAGATCTGGAGGCAACTTCTACAAGATTGCCAAGTATCCAATGACTCGAATACCTGAAATGAAATAACTAACAGGTGCTCTACCATTGAACATCCAAACAACACTATCAGGCGGTGCTTTTGAATTGCATTGACATTTAGTGTGGCTGCAATTTGGGATGAGAGAATCAGAAGAGTCTGCCAAGAATATATAGCTTAGGATCAACGCATCAGCATTTTCAAGGACAGAGTTGAGGATTTTAATCACTTTAACAATATATGGTACCTGTGATCACCTCAATTGTACGTGTAAATGGATGAACATTGTATTGTAACTCTGCTTATAGTTACTTACTTAGATAGCTCCGGTTTGTCTGTAACATCTATGGTGTAACTTGCTTGCCTTTTGGCTTAATACCATCAAATTCAATTTCTTCAAAAGAAGTATGGGGGTATCATGGCCCTATAACAACTTACTTTTAAACTGTTTGCGGCCATACCGGCATCTCTAATGGGATATGGTTTTTAAGTTACTAACCTGGGCAATGATACAAATAATTCTTTAACTTACAATTTCAATGACTTATCGGTCACGTAAATTGGCATTTGCCAAAGTCTTGATGAAATCTCTTTATAGGTAAGGGGTGAACTTTGCCAAAAACTATATATGGCGTTTCCACGTTTTATTTTTATTTTTTTGTTTACACGAAGACGAAGAATGGACTTATTACAAGGGATTGTATCCATACGAGAATGTTGTACTATGGGTATAAAAGTTGGCTATTTCCTTTGAATCAAAAAAAAAAAAAAAAGTTGGCGAGTACATTATGTAAAATCAAGTTCAGCAGAGATTACTTTTTCAGTTCAAATTCTAAATTTGAAGTCTGAGTTTCGCTGTAAATAAAAATTTAAATAATTCACTTACATGATTATATTGTAACGCAAAAGATAGAAGTATTGCAAATCAATTAGAGTTAATTATTTAAAAAATTCAAACTTTTGTCAATTTTTTAATTATAGCTGAATTTTAAAAAATAGCAATGCTCAATTTTTCAATTTTTTTAAGTCTAACCCCAATTTCAAAAAACAACAATAAAATATTTAAATTTTTAATTCTTTTAAATTATAGCCTGACATTAATGCTTCTATTAAGTTAACTGACAGGGCTTGCCACTTGTTTCAGAAACCTTAACTATTAATACACATCAGCCAAAATTAACACAATAAATGAAAATTAATAAAATGATGTTATTTATTTACATAATTAAAACGACGTTGTTGTTTAAAAATGATCTAAATTAGATTACGTAACTCTGATGACTTTATATTTTGATTTTAATTTTTCCCTTCGTTTTCAGTTTGTTTTCTCAACGTCTTCAATCTTCGATTTTCAGATTACGCAATCCCGGTGCTCTTACACTAAGATCATCAGGAAAAAGAACTAAAAATGAAGAGCTTATTAATACAATATGCTATAATACAAGAGTAATTTGAGATGTTAGAAGAATAAAAAAATAAATGGCTGAGGGTATTAAGAGAACGACAAATAATGTTGGACTAAAATTGAAGAAAATTGAAAATTTAAATATTTATTTCCACTTTAAAGTTTAGGCTTGAAATTAAAAAAAAGTAGTTTTAACATCTTATTACTATTTTTTAAAATTCATGCTCTAGTTAAAAAATTGACAAAAACTTAAATTTTTTTAATAATTAACGGAGTCAATAAATAAAAAGTAAAAATACAATCTCCATATCAGCAGTTTGTTTTTGATGGTTATAGGTTTTAAAAATATAATTGAGAAAGTTCAATTACTACGATTTAGGCGCTCTTCGTGGAATGTGGCAAGACCTCAAGTCTCAAGAGGCTAATCACGACCCGTAGCATTCCAAGTTTGTAGTTTAGTTCTTGTAACTTCCTTAGCAAATTTACGACGATACTTATTAGTTGACTGATAAGACGTGTCATAACTGCAAAAAGGGCCTTGTGAATTTCCTCATCTTTGAACTAAATTACGTAAGCCATTGAATTTCTTGTGTAGCCAAGATAATTATAGAGGCAGTTAGAAGGCATAAAGCACGTGAAACGAATACCTTTGCAGTGTATTTATACAAGTTCCATATACATTAAATCCTACCCGCTACTAAAATGAGTCGCAATAAGGCAAATGTGCCCTTTTCATGGGAGCTCAAGCCTGGAGTTTCCAAGGTCACACATGATGATCCTCAAGATATAAATAGTCAGCCTGGAGTTTCGAAGGTCACACATGATGATGATCCTCAAGATATAAATAGTCTTCTCGATTTGTGGAATCTAACCATAAAGTTGCCTACTCCTCCTCCACGTAATGAATTGAAGAAGATGACTAAGGTTGTGTATGACGATTCGCAAGTCCCTTGTCCTCATCCCTTGGCTTTTCAAGTTCCACCAAGAACTTCCTCTCATAAGAAAGGCATAAAGAAGCAAGAAGACCCGTTTCTGGTGGCTTACATGAAATGCACCCAGTGCACAAATGTGAAAGGTAATTACCAAACTGATAGACCGTCAAAAGCTAAGAGAAAGAAGAACATGCTCGGCAACTGGAATCCTTCATGTAAGTATTCTTGTGCCGTTGATGGGGGAAGTTTAATTAGAATACCTGAGATTTCTAAACCCATTTGGAAAGGGAAAGAGCATGGTGTTTGATGCAATGTAATAGGATATATGTGTAATTGATTCTTTAAGTTGTTCGTATGAAAAAATTTGTAATGTAATAAAATCCTTATTGGATCATGTTTAAAACCATATGTTCCACTCTTCATTAAATAATTTTCTAGTGTTATTATCGTTATCATCAACAGTTTTTTGACAGATACAAAAGGAACATGCAAGCACAGGAATTTGGATTTGTTATTTCTTCTTGGTAATTAAAATAAGCTTCTATACATTGCAAACTAGATGGCCGCCGGCAATACTTGGTTTTAAACTTTCAAGTGTTGATAAGATCCAACTAAGCGACAGATTGTTGCATGAGACAAGTGCATATGTAAAGAGGAAGATGTCAATAAGAGAAGAATGAGCTTGTGACAAGGGCTTTAATACAAGATATAGGTACTTGGAATTGACTGTCACCTCGTCCTCCATACACTTGTCTTGGTTTGTACTATTCCTTTGCCAAGTATTCAACTTGCTGGGCACTATCTGTTGGTTATGTGTGACAAAGTCAAATTGGGATACGTATGGCCAGTTTGTCTGATCTAATGACTAGAAAGCGTGGGAAATAAAAAAGGTATTAATTATGTTTCTTTCTTCTGTTTTAGAGTTTCAATCTTGAGAAAGTTTGGCAAGGACGAAGCCTGATCTGTAGGTTTAACTGCATATCATTCAGTGGAAAGCAGCAAACAATTGTCAGGCCTTTGATCATGTATAGAAGAACACATAAGTCCCTATTTAATTAAAATAAGAAAACTATATGTGAATTCAGGTTAACGAGCTTGTTACGCATGTCATCAGCTTAACTGGAACCATAAGTATACATTCAGCTGCGTAGAAAAGTTCACATGTAATACTTATTATAAATCAATGGACGAAAACCATGGCTTTGAAAAGTTTGAATTTGGGATTCATGTATAAACTATGGACTCTTAGGTTTAAATTTAAAGAAGTCATGCTATTAGCTTTTTAGGGTGTAAAATTATTATGTTATGTTTTTACTTAACTTCATGTACTACTGGTTCTTTTATCTTAGATAATTTTATTTAAAATTGTTGAATTTATTATACTTTTAAAAAATAAGGTTATGTAATAATTTAAAATTTATCTGTAAAACTTTGGTTAATTATTTATTTTCATCAAACTTAAGACCTTTTAATCAAGTTGTAATTTTATTCATTAACAACTAACTGTTAATCTAAAGCTCATAAGGATCAAGTTTGTAAGTTCCACGCTTGGGTCAACAATTGATAAAATGACTATAACTAGTCATTTAAATAATTGACTCTTATCATTTATAAATTTTTTAATATTTTTATATTTAATCAATACGAGATATTCTAATAATTAGTAAATTTCTTATAAAATGTAAATAAAGAGTTGTTTCATAAATATTATATATATAAGATTCGTAAATAATTTTTACAAAATTTTTAAACTAAAATATAAGTGCTCAGTTGCTCTTAAAATAGAAAAACAATCATGGTCAGCATTTCTCCACAGTTTCTCAAACTTTTCAATGACGAACAGCCATAACGACTTGGTCTTCTTTTCCCGACTTCATTTGTCCTACTCTTCTAGTTCGGTTTAAAAGCTAATTGGCCAAGTTCTGCTTCGACCCTAATCTCACGTTTTACTTGCGTGTCCTTTGTTCATGATCTTAACAATATTAAAGTAGCCCTTTCGTGCATACAAGGCCCAAGCAGCCTCTTTTTCTGTTTTTCACACAAACATTAATCACAGATAATATGATTCGGAGTAAGTCTTCTTCCAAAGGAGATGTGCCCTTTCCATGGGAAAAACTACCTGGGGCTTCCATGGCAGACGAGTTTGGGTACCGTAAAGAAGGAACAAACTTTCTGTTAAAGCTCCCGCCACCTCCATGCCCAACTAGCTGCAGTCCTGCAAAGAAATCCTTCCACGACATCCAGATTCCTCTTCCTCCATGCACGTTTCAGACTCGGAGGAGGAGTAACTCCAGAAAGGGGTCTAAGAACCCCGAGGACGACCCTTTTTGGGCCGCTTATAAGCCTTATATGGAGTGCACCAAGTCCAAGGCGACCTCGAAAATTACTTATAATAAGCTGTTCAAAAGCGATGCTGCCGTGCTGGGGTGGAAAAAGGGTATGGCTAGTCTTTCCTGCAAGCTTTCTTCCAATTATGTTGACGACAGTATAGTAAAGCGGTCCCAGCTTCACCGCGAAGGCAGTGTCAAAGAGAGACGAAGAGCGATGTGATCAGGTTGGACCAAGACTCGGTAAAGGCTCAAAACTTGTCTCTAGACTGCAAATTTAGCCACATCTACAAACAGAAGTTGGATTGTTTCTCCTTTTGCAGTTAGGCTAACGTTGGGCTGAAGTTCAGGTTGTTAGTTATTGTTCCTGCAAGTTTACTTATTGCAGAGAACATTGAAGATGAAGTTGATGTTTGCTATTACTAGCTAGCTATAACTAAAATATAGAACTACCTTCATTAATCCTCAACTAATTGAAATCATGTGGATGGAAGTTGAAACTTAATTAAGAGCAGGCGACGAATAATAATGTTTGGCGAAGCATCAATGTACATGTACGCGACCTTCGGACTCACCTTGAATCCAACCGACCAGGGCCCAGTCCGTCGGTACTCGCAGAAGACACGAAGCACACGGACACGAACTAATGATAATTTGAGAATTTTTTTTTGATTATAATTAATAATTATACAAATAAATTTTTATTTTTATTTATTTTCTTACATTTATAAACTCATTTATATATCATAAAATGAAGAAAAATTCAATACCCTTTATGTTTTCATGTAAATAGTGGAATCGTTAACTTATTATTATGATATTTTTTAATTGATAGCACATATATATTATTAGATAATTATATTTTAATTATCAAAAAGTAATTTGATATTAATTTAATTTTTAATGAATTTTTGGGTGTAGTGTTGTGGATCAAATTGATAAGAAGTTTGAACTAAAGCACTTACTATTTATACATGATATTAAATACGTGACAAAGATAGTACCTTTTAATTTTAAAATGTGTTAATTTTATTTAAACTTAAAATTCATATTTACATACGAATATAAAATTATTTATTTATTTAATATTTGATTAAACTTTTATAATAAATTTTTTACTATAATATTAAAAACTGTTTACATTTAGTTATATTCAATTGCTTCAATTTTTGTACAAATTACAAGTATTTAACATTTATTCTATAATTAATTTTTTCATTATCTCAACAAATTATCATACGTATTAATTTGATATAAATAATGCTAATAATGGATAATCAACTACTATGAATAAAGTTAAAAAACATATAATAAAAATATTTTGCAATAATCTTATCAGAATAATAATTAGATTATATAATTAATTAAATTAAATATAAAATACTTCTATTAAATAAGCAAACATCATATTTAATTATAGTAGCATAATGTTCTTCAATGTAAGTTAATGTGAATAGTTAATGCTCTGTTTGTTTTCATTTTATTTTTTAGTGTTTTGTTTTGTTTTCAAATTTAATAAAAAATCTATTTATTGGAGTTTTTAGTTTATATTTTTAGTTTTGGTATGTTCTAGTTCTCAAATTTTATGAAAACTACAAAAAGTAGAATCTGTTTTCTGTTTTTGTTTTTTTATAATTTGCTTTACTATTTCCTAAATATATATTATTTGAT
>JANITW010000006.1:10296832-10307453 GCA_027564335.1 Erythroxylum williamsii | reverse complement strand
TATTTGTACACAATATCAGATCTGATACATATTATCTGATCTGATTTATTGACTTTTAGAAGTCAATAATATCTTAGGAAATATTCAGCTGAATATTTCCCAACACTATGCTCATTGTGAGGCAGGCTTTCACTTTCTGGTGACAGAAAATATTTTGTTTTCTTCATTTTCTTTGTCACTTAGGGAGAGTTTATTATGGAAAATCTGGTTGAAACATACTTTTAACTGACTTGAGTAAACAATACTATTTCGCATTGTTATGTACTGAAGTTATAGAAAGAGAATGAAACACTGTGGTTGGTTGTCTTTGTCCCAGATTAAAAGGAAAGAGTTGTAAATTTTGAATTTGCATCCAACTCTCGTATCTTGTTCCATTTCCGTGTTACTTCTTAGATACTATACGTTGCACCATGTGTCAACCATTGTATTTTACAAGTCTTGCTGCTATTCTACTCTGTCCATCCCATATTTCCCTGGTATCAACCTTAACTTACTCATTAAGTGCTTTGTGGGTCCTGTTAATTCTGTTTTCTGTTAACAATAGCTTTGCATGCTTTGGTTCTTTTTCTGCCTTGTTTGATGGTGATGATCACTGGAAGAGCACTCTGCAGCTGTTTTATTAACCATAATCTACTTCCTTGTAGTTCTTTAACAGAAACAAATTCTGTTCTCTGAGCATTGTTTTATATTTTGCATATTGAGGTCCTTGGGGTGGTTAGCAGGTTCTTTCTTGGCTAAAAGTTATCTAATACTAAGCTTTGCGAGATTTTTGTGGTGCAACTATTTTTATGGGGTTAGGGATTGGTTGAAGATTATAACTTTACATGTTTTGCATTCTTATTTCTCCTACATACATTTCAATTTTTGGGCTGTTATGGCTGCTACTGGATGTTCTTGGAGTACATTCAGAATGAATGGAACAAGTAATGACCATTTGCTGAATTTTAGGGTATTTTAAGCTTTTCTGAGGCAGCAGAACTAACCTGAAATTAGATATTATTTCTGTAATCTTTTTAGCATGCAAATGGCTGTTAAATTTTTAATTGATACTGTTGACATACAACCTCTCATATTTATCTATGTGATTTTTTCATGTGGCTTTATCATTACCTTGGGTAAGCAAGTATGCCTTCTTTTTTTCAGTTTTAGTGGGCAATTATTTATACATGATATGTGGTATCCAAGGATATCCTTGATTATTTATCTTACTAATTAAGATTCTCCACTTGAAAATCAATGTTATTGTGACAGAGGGCTGATGCATCAACTGTTTGGAAGGAATTTACAACTCCCGAGGGAAAAAAGTGTGTTTTAGTATTCTACAAGTATGTGTTTGATTCGCTTATTTCCACAAGGTAATTTAATCCTTGATGGTTTATTCAGGTACTACTACAACAAGGTTACAAAGCAATCTAAATGGTCAATTCCTGATGAACTCAAGGTATAGAAATTTTCTAACACTTCCCTTCCACATCCTGTAGCCTTTCTGACCTCATGCTTAATACATGTTTCCAGTTTGCTCGTGAGCAAGCTCATCAAACTGTCATTCAGGCAACTCAAGCAGTGACAAATGTTAATTCTGAAGTCCCTGCAACTGTTGCTGTCACATCGGATGAGGTATCTAATTCAGCAATTTCAGTTGCCTCCGTCCTATCTTTGCCACTAACTGGAGTGGCTTCAAGTCCAATTTCAGTCACACCTGTGGTATCTGTTGCGGGTTCTGCCCCTATGGTAGCTAGTGGATCAGCAGCCATTGCTACTGCAGATTCTGCACTAACAAGCGCTGCTAGTGTCCAACTACCTGCTGGGACCATGAATGCTTTGCCAACCTCTGTTTCAGGAGGTACTGGGGTTCCTAGCGCTGCAGCCAATGCTAATGCAACGTCATTGTATGTAACCCTTTTCCTTGTTTGTTTGTAGTGATTTCTGCAGAAAATTGCCTTGTACAAAACCCTTTTGACTGTTGCTTTGCCTTGGTTAAAAAAATTTCAGGACTGGCTTTGACAATAAAGCACTCCAAGGGGTTGGAAGTTCTAGGGATGGAGCATCTATGCGGGATATTGAGGTATGAGTAGTTTTCGTGATGCTGCTCTGGAAGTTGTAATTAGGGGATGGATATTGACGCACAACTCTAATGAACGTAAATACTGAATTCTTTTGATGGAGAAGGAAGAGATGTGTTTAACTACCTGCCCCTTTCAAAAGTGGGATGCATATTAGAGAAATGCTAAATTACTTTTTGATGTGTTGAATGTGTTGCTTGCAGAATGAAAGAAAAGGTTGTGTTGATGCAGGAAAAGCTAATTTGGCCTCATTGGAAGAGAAAAACTCAGATGATGAACCTTTAGCATTTGCCAGCAAACAGGTATTATAGAATCAGTTGCCAACCAACAGCCTCCCCAAACCTCCTCAAAAAGTTGTCTGATTTTACTTGACTGGAAAACTGTGATGACAATGTCTTTGTTAAATATCATCTTTAGTGGTTCTTCTATCATTTGCTTGTTATTAATATCTTCAGGAGGCAAAAAGTGCATTCAAAGCTCTCCTTGAATCTGCAAACATTCGGTCTGATTGGACTTGGGAGCAGGTACCCTGATTTTTTTGGGTTCCTGCCATTTATTTATCTGATTGAATGATTCTCATTATGTTAATATCTCTTCTTAGACAATGCGGGAGGTCATTAACGACAAACGATATGGTGCATTAAAAACAATAGGCGAACGGAAGCAAGCATTTAATGAGGTACAGTCTTTTTTCAAGGAGTTTGTTTTGCAAGCATTTAATATTGATAGCCCTTAGCTTGTGATATAAACTTTGCTATGTAACATTCTAGTACTTGGGTCAAAGGAAAAAAATCGAGGCCGAGGAGAGGAGAATGAGGCAGAAAAAAGCTCGCGAGGAATTCTCAAAGATGTTGGAAGTATGTTAGTACGCCTGAGAATGTTCTTTGTTCGTCCGTGGATATATATTTCTCTTTGTGAAAATGCCTTACATACTTTGATCTCGTTTCAGGAATCCACAGAACTTACTTCGTCAATGAAATGGAGGTTGAAATGTCGCTGTATTATATTGGGATTCTTTTCACTATCTTTAGAAACTGCGCTACCATTCTAGGCACAGGTTTTATTATCTTAACACTGCATTATTTTATATCAGCAAAGCTGTGAGTTTGTTTGAGAATGATGAACGATTCAAGTCTGTTGAGAAAGCCAGGGATCGGGAGGATCTTTTTGACAACTACATAGTGGAGCTGGAGAGGAAGGTAAAGAAATGATAACTATTTGCGTTTCTCTTTCATATTTATGGAAAAGAAATGGCAAAACATAATTTAGTTCCTAAACCTTAGTGCTAGTTTCTCTTTGGACTTTTTATTTTATTTTTTCCCCTTTTCAACTATATCCTTAAACCTTAGTACAGCTTTTAATTTGCTCAAGTTTTTTCTTTTGAATCAAATGATCCTGTTAAGTCTGAATTAATTTGTGTTAGAATTTGAATGCCAATGCTCTATCCGCATGATTTGAATATCAAGGAATATCGTGGTTTAATTACCTAAAGACTTATACTTTTCATTAGTTTATAGTTTTGAAGACATAAAGACACATTGTAAGAAATAGAGGAACTTTAAAAGGACACGCACTTAGACTTGTGCATATTAATATGTATATATAAAAAGAGATATAGAACGAAGAGAAGGGGGTGAGAGGGATAGAGAAGGAAGAGGAGGTGACTTTGGACGAGGGAGAGAGATAGGGGGAGGTGGCGAGTTTGGAAGAGGGAGGCAATCGATTCTATGCATTCATTTGGCAGAATTCATAATGTTTGGATTATGTTCCTTTCCCGCATGAATGATCAAAAACTGTGCAACCTTTTCAATATCAATGGACCAAAGGAATGATTTTGTTGTTGCTACAGTTGTTTCCTAGGCTTTCATTTTTATGTTTCCTTTGCAACTTTAAGTAATTCCGTGGAGACAAAATGAAAATGGTGGTGTTCTTAGTGATGGCTTGTGATGAATGGTACATTAATTGATTCAGAGTTCCTTGGCAGTGAAAGATCGAGTAAGATGATCATTTCAGTTTTCTTTGAGCAGCCTAAGAAATAGAAGAAATAAATACTTGCTTTATTTACTTCAAATAGTGCATACTAAGAATCTAGAAGTCAAACTGTTAAACAAAAGGAAAGAAATGTAGAATTTGTAGAGAGGAAAAACCAAAGATTGTTATATCTAACTGAAAAATATATTAATCACTATGCTCTTGAACTCTGATGTTATGTATAATACTTATTTGAAGCAAGGGGCTTATGTGCAAAAATTCTACAGCAGTCTTCTGTTGCTCATGCTCACATTTAATGCAGGAAAAAGAAAAAGCTGCAGAGGACCACAAGCATCATGTAGCAGAATATAGAAAATTTCTTGAATCATGCGACTTCATTAAGGTCCTCTTCAAATATTCCTGTTTTTCAATTCCTGAACTCTTTCACAATCAGTTTTCTCTGAGGTCTTTCTCAAAGTGTTTTTTTGATCACAGGTGAATAGCCAGTGGCGGAAAATTCAAGATCGCTTGGAGGATGATGAACGATGCTTGCACCTTGAAAAACTTGACCGCCTACTGGTGTACCAGGTATATTCTCTCACCTGTAGCCTCGTTATTTGTTTCTATTTGAAAATGAAATAATACTGATGCTAGTGGTGCAGGATTATATCCGTGACTTGGAGAGAGAAGAGGAGGAACAAAAGAAGGTTCACAAGGTAGAATCTGCATGCAAGCTCTTTTATTTTGTTCTGAATTTTGTTCTTATGATTATCTGTTGCTGCATAAAAGGAGAAATTGAGAAGAGCTGAGCGAAAAAATCGTGATGGATTTCGTAAATTGATGGCAGAGCACGTGGCTGCAGGGTCACTTACAGCTAAAACTCACTGGCATGACTATTGCTTGAAGGTTATTTCTTGATTTATTCTTAAGGAAAACATAAAAAAGAGTTGCTTTTAAAAAAATATATACAATGGACAAGAGACTGCCTGGAACTGTGTTTGGTGTAAACTTTTGATATTTTTGTAATTAGGTCAAGGAGTCAGATCAATACCATGCTGTTGCTACTAACACGTCTGGTTCAACACCAAAAGATTTGTTTGAGGATGTTGCTGAAGAATTAGAGAAGCAGGTAACTATCCTGATATGATTCCAGTTTCTGTTTGTTTTTGGGCCCTGTCATGATTAAGTTTGCTTAGTCATGGATCAGTTAACAGGCAGTAAGCTCTAACATGTATTCTATATGTAGTTGTTTCCAGTTTCCTATGATTTTTTCCTGTTACAGAGTACGTTATGTACTACCTAGGTTAGGTATTAGTGGTGATAAGGTGGATCATACTTCTCTCTATCTCTACCCCCTCTTTTATCCTGTCGTAGCATTAGAAACTTATTTGACATAAAATATTGGCCTTCTCCTGTCACAATTTTGTATAGATGTGATGTTAAGGAAGTGGAATATTTGAATAACCAAATGAAAAACTTTTTAAGGGTTTAAGCGAAAAGCTTTTGAAATTATTTCATGCAAATATGTATGGCTTGCAGAAACTGTACAGAAAGAGTTTGGGTTGTGGTGATGTCTAAATAGACATGGTATGCTTTTCCTCCCTTTGTCTTAGAAGTAGATGGGAGATTTGAGATTTCAGCACCTGTTTTATTGCTAATAACTTAATTTTTGTAAATCAGTTAGTGCTACTAGTAACCATAAGCTTTGTTTCCAAAGAGTGTAAATATATTCAGGGACTATATACGATTATTTATCTGGGCCTTTTTCCATTGTTCAGTCATCCTGACCATGATGGTCTCTCGGTTTTGAATTACTATTATATTTAAGCATGAATCTTCACTTCCTGAAGTTTGAATTAGTGTTTTGTTGGTAGTAAAATGAACTGTTTTGAGTTTTTTCCTCCTTCTCTTTCCTGTATTTATTCTGACTGTGCTTATCCTGTTTCCCCTCTCCCAATGTAACAGTTAGTTTTAGAAATTACAAGTTACTTTCTGAGCATGCAATTCTATGGCATTCTTTAACATGGTTGTTGCTGAACTTTGTAACTTTTGGTGTGTGCTTTTTGGTCTTACTGCAAGCAGTTGAGATCTGCAAGTCTAACTTATTTTTGATATTAACAGTACCATGATGACAAAACTAGGGTAAAGGATGTGATGAAGTCAGGAAAGGTATTTGTGGTATCTTCCCCTTTCTATATACTGTCCTTTATATGTGTCTAACGTTTATGTTTGCAGATTATGATGTTGTCAACTTGGGCATTTGAAGAATTTAAGGCTGCAGCTTCTGTTGAAGTCGGTTCTCCTCCTATATCAGATATCAACTTGAAGGTATTCTTTAAGTCAAATCAAATCTGTCCCCCCATGAAATAGGCTTGGATGATGATTGGATGATACTTTTCAATATGAAAATTACTGATTCATTATGAGACTGTGGAGGAGATTTTGTTATCTGTGGTTAACCTATCTTAAGTGGCTTTCATTTAAAACGACAGTCAGCATTATAACTTTCTCAAGTTCAATAATTTCATTATCGGGGCCTGAGATCATGATGTCATTTGGAAGCCAATTTGGATAGGAAGTTGACGTCTTCCTATAAGAACCATAGTACTATATACTTGAACCTTACTATTCAATGTCTTAGACTAATTTCAGGGCTGAAACAATTGGCATGCCAGCTTCAATCATGTGCATGCAATTCCATTCAAACTTAACATAACTTCCGTTTGTTGTATCTAGCATAATGGTTTTATTCTATTTGGTGTTCTGAAGCTTTTGTACGAGGAATTGGTTGAGAGATCTAAGGAGAAGGAGGAGAAGGAAGCTAAAAGGCATCAACGCCTTGCAGATGATTTCACAAAAGTATTACATACATGTAAGGTAAGAGAAAACTGTTTTGGGAACATTCTGCTGAATATAATCATCTTGTGGTAGTTGATTAGATTTTTAAGTTTATCATGTAAATTTTTATCAAAATTTATCTCGTAGGAAATAACTGCAACTTCTGATTGGGAAGATTCCAAATCACTGGTTGAAGAGAGCCAAGAATATAGGTATTGCAGCTCCCAGCATTTATAAAATCCTTTCTGATTTGTACCTTTGCTTGATCATTTTTTTACGTCCATTGCTTTTCTCTTGCAGGGCAATTGGGGAAGAATGTTTAAGGAGAGAGATCTTTGAGGAGTACATTGCTTATTTGCAGGAAAAGGCTAAAGAGAAGGAAAGAAAGCGTGAAGAGGAAAAGGTATGTATATTTTCTTCATAAATTTAATTGATTATTAATGACCAAAATGTAAATAACAGTATTTCATTATCCCTTCTCATATTAATGAATCACTTTTTTAGCATCATGAAAGGTGTTTTACCATAATTATAACTGTTTCTAATTTTGGTACGCATGGACGGCTGGGCCACTGTTCTTATAGTTTAATATTGTATACTTATAAATGAAAAAGGCAACCTTCTCAAAGGTCTACACACCTCCAGCTCTCATAATTGAATTGTGTTTTAAATTGCTTTTTTGTTGTGCTGTTTAATTTGTGATTAAAAGAAGAAATTGGAGAAAGTTGAATTAAAAGCCTTGAAAATATTGGCTTCATACCAGCTTTATACTGAGCCGTAACTTAATACATAGTGTTAAGTGCAAACAAATGACTAAAATCATGATACAAAGACCAGCAACTCGTTATTTCAACGGTGACTATTGTGTCTCAGGCAGTAGGTGGTCCTAAGTTTCGTCTTTCTTTGCTTTACCTGTTGGCAGGCTAAAAAGGACAGCGAGAGAGATGAAAAAGAGAAGCGAAGAGATAAAGAGAGAAAGGAGAAAGAGAAAGAGCGTGAAAAGGAAAAGGAAAAGGAAAAGGAAAGAACTAAAAAGGATGAAACAGATAGTGACAATATGGATGAAACTGAAAGCTATAAGCATAGAGATGAGAAGAAAAGAGAAAAGGAAAAAGTTAGGAAGCACCGGAAACGGCATCAGACTGCAACTGATGATGTAAGTTCTGATAAGGATGAAAAAGAGGATTCTAAAAAGTCACGCAGGCATGGAAGTGAATGTAAAAAGTCAAAAAAGGTGCTACTCTTCAACTATCTTTCTTGTTAACTTGTAAAATGTTTAAAATTTACCTTAATCTGCCATTCTTTTGCAGCACTCATACACACCTGAATCAGATAATGAAAGCAGGCACAAACGGCACAAAAGGGATCACCGGGGTGGTTCCCGTAGAAGTGGTGGTCATGAGGAACTTGAAGATGGGGAGCTTGGTGTGGAGGGAGAAATCCATTAGTTTCCCTTTTCTATTTGGAGACTACTAGTTTAAATTGCTTGGGCATAATGTAAGCATTTCTCTGCTAGTTCATGGTATGTACTGGAAGCACTGGTTTGTTTTGTCTTAATATATTCAGCTAGTTGCATCATCTTCTAGTACATAAGGCTGTATTCAAGATAAATCTGGTCACGCAGACTTTGGAATAGGATATATAAAGGTGGTCTTTTACTTATTGTACGAAATCAGATGATCTTGATTTCTATTTGGCATGAATAAAATGCAAATTAAATTTCAAGGTTATTGTTGTGTTATAGTTAAAATAATTCCAAGTGCTTGATGAAGTTGATGTGGGATTAGATGTGTTTTAGCTATCAGAAGTTGGGGAACATCGATGATCCTGGAACATCTTTTCATAAATTAATCAAATGAAGTACAAAAGATGAAAATTATATATAACAATCAGTTTTCTGTTAATTTTCCTTGTGCTTTCACATCGTATCCATATTCGCGCTTTGGATTCATGTAAATCTTTAATCGCTGTACAACTGGCATATCCGTTGAAACTTCAGCTGTAGGCCGTTGTGGAACTTTTAACACAAACGTAATGCAAACGAAAAGAAAAAAAGGAATGATGTAAATTCATTTATGTTAAGAGTATTTTATATTAACTAAAAAAAAATGTTAAAAGGTTTGTAAGCAGTAAGGATTTACTATTCAAATTATTAATTTTAGTCATTTTGACAATGGTTAACTTAAGTTTAATTATTGTTAATGGTCTCTATATTTTATCCATATTAAAAATTATAATATGATATCATTACAAGTTTGATCTGAATTATTAATTTTTAAATTGTCTATTTGGATGTTCAATTTTAGCAACCTAGTCCGGTTACCACCACATTTATTTCAAGCCCAATTATTATTAGTGAATTTTACACTTTACCTATATTAAAAATTATAATAATTTCTCTATTAATTTTAACTATTGCCAGTGTAAATGTTGCGGATCACTAACTAAGCTACCTTGAAGCTTTAAAAGCTATTTTCACTTACCAGGGGGGCTATCATGAATGGTGATGTCTTTTATGTGGTTTTGTTAGGAAATATTCAGCTAAATATTTCCTAAGATATTATTGACTCTTAAGAGTCAATAAATCACATTAGATAACGTGTATCAGATCTGATATTGTGTACAAATATTAGAAGATTATGTATAGATGTTAGAAGATTATGGACAGATAATAGTTTCCTAAAGTAGCCAACTCTATTTCTAAATATACGTGTATCTATGTATTGATGAAAATAAGAAAGAAATACAACTGTTCAGTATTTTTGCATGGTATCAGAGCTATACCTGAACAGTTCTAAACCCTAGCCACCACCTACTGTCTCTAATATTAGCACCTAAACCCTAGCTGCCAACTACTGTTTCTAATCCTACAAATCTATGTCAACCTTGTCCGACGTTAGTGAATCTCTTAACCCAACTCGTCAAACACCTCCTACTCATAATACTATCTCAGATTCTCATTCCATTCAGATCACTTCTATACAACTGAATGGAGAGAATTTTTTTCACTGGTCTCAATCAGTTAGAATGTACATCTGTGGTAGAGGCAAGATCAGATATTTGACAAGTGACAAAAGGGAACCTACGGTTGATGATGTTACACATGGAATATGGGATGTTGAAAATTCTATAGTGATGATATGGTTGGTAAACTCTATGGAGGAGGATATTAGCTCCAATTATATGTGTAACCATAGATTCTTCAAGGTAAAGATAGTGTTACTAAGTACTTTAATTATCTGAAACGTTTGTGGCAAGACTTAGACTTGTTTAATAACTATGAATAGAAATCTCCCAATAACTGTAACTATTTTTGAAAAAAGTAGACGATAACCGAATTTTTAAGTTCTTAATTGGAGTTAATATTGAGTTTGATGAGGTTAGAGGCAAGATTATTGGGAGACAACCACTCCCTACCATTGGAGAAGTCTTTGCAGAAGTCAGACGTGAAGAGAGTAGACGGTTTATAATGCTTGGCAAAAGAAATGCTACACCTATTATTGAAAACACAGCATTAGTTGCTGGGAACACTACTGGTCATACTAAAAAGGTTGAGGAAAAGTCACGGGTTGTAACTTCCCACCCTCAATTGGAAGGGTAGAACAGTAAATTGGCATAGGATGTGCTAGATTGGAATTTCATAGGACTGCTCATGCATAATAGGATTGTTATATAGTCACAATTGTGCACATGAACTTACTGTACATGCATACATGACATTCCCGATTTTCGTGCCTAAGACAATTTTA
>JANITW010000006.1:10270546-10280610 GCA_027564335.1 Erythroxylum williamsii | reverse complement strand
ATGATTTCAATTGCATCATAAGTGTTGCATCTATCGCTTCTTGAATGAATTGAAAATCTGCTATATGTTTAATATATAAATTGTGTTGATATGTGAAAAGATTTTGAAAATGAATTTTTGTGAAAAGATACATGTTTATGGAATCATATTTTCGGAAATATTTTTGAAATATCTCATGTCTATGAAAAGTCAAGATTTAGAAAAGTGCCAGTTTGGGTAATATGTTTACAAGTATATGAAATCAAGTTTTCAAAAATGTGCCATTTGGGCAAATGGTTTTCAATTCATGAATTACACG
This sequence comes from Erythroxylum williamsii, assembly GCA_027564335.1. Classification (NCBI taxonomy): domain Eukaryota; kingdom Viridiplantae; phylum Streptophyta; class Magnoliopsida; order Malpighiales; family Erythroxylaceae; genus Erythroxylum; species Erythroxylum williamsii. Next base: position 10,280,312 of record JANITW010000006.1, on the reverse strand, counting down.
TTATGTGGGTTTGGTGTAATTCATTTAAGAATGTCATGTACACGTTGACCAAGTTAAAGGCTTCTCCTGCCTACCCGCTAGTGGTACGAAGCTCCTTCATTGACTCCCTCAAGTTTACGCCTATGCAAAACCACTATGTGGGATTGCGATAGTGCCTCAAGTTTACGACTATGCAGGACCATTATGTGAAAATGTATAGTTCATCATGTTTATAGATTTACCCAAACCATTCTGATGTGTTTATGATCTGTGAACAAGTTTGTTGCATTCATGTTTTATGGTTTGTAAATTTGACTACACGATAGGAATTCGAGAAACATATGTTTTATGAACTCAAAAAGAATTTTCTGCGACAAGTAAATGTTTTCAAAGATTTTGCTTGTTTTCCGTTATAAACTGTTATCCACGAGATTTCAAGCTCACCCCTCCCCCTTTTTATCCCATCTTCAGGTGATAGCTAATAGACCAAGTGATCAAGAGCCTAAGGGCATTTCTCCAAATTTGCTTATTTTGTAGTTTGAGTTCATTTTGGGAAAGCATGAAGTTTGTTTGTTCAAGGATCCTTTTGTAATTTGAGATTTTGAGACGATAATATAATGTGGCTTGGAATGCCATTAAAGATATATAAAATTTTATTCTTTTGATGTTAATGAAATGTGAATGGTGTATGGATGATGTAAGTTGAAATTAAATATACATGAAGAAGTAATCAACTTGAGTTGATGATTTTGGAACATAAATCGTTGATATATATATATGTAGACATAAGTGAGATGTCACGGAAAGGAAGATAAAAATTATGATTGATCAAATGTAGTTGAAGGTGATGAGACAAATGAGTTGAGATTTGAGAGTTTAATGAAATTATTTTGGTAGCTGAATGGTTATGCTCAGGATATTCCAAGTTTGCACCGTGTAAAATTTCAAGTCTTTCATAAGGGAAAGAAATTCGTGTTCTGACTTTAGGGCAAAATCTGGATTAAACTAGGATGAATTTGACAAGTTGTCTTCATGGAAGTTGTAGCTTATCTTTCTAGCTTTCCAATGCTATAAAGTATGAAATTTTTGGATATCGGAGTCAAAAGCTGTGGTCTTTATAAGTGGAGATGCTCAGGAGTATAGGACGTATTGTCTAGTGAGGAAGCATCGTCTGATGAGGACGTATCGTCTGGTGAAGATGTATCATCTGGTGAGGACGTATCGTCTAGTGAGGATGTATCATCTGGTGTGGATGCTTTGTTTAGTGAGGACGTATCATCTTATGTGAACGTTTTGTCTGATGTGGACGCTTCGTCTGGTGAAGATGTATCATCAGGTGATGATACTTTGTCTGGTGAGCATGTATCGTCTAGTGAGGAAGTTTCATTTGGTGAGGATGCTTCGTCTGGTGATGACGTATCGTCTGGTGACATCATATCGTCTGGTGATGACATCATATCGTCTGGTGCACTGTTCATTTGATCCTATCATCTGGTCCCATTTTGTCCCTATAAATGATCGAATTTGTCTTCAAAGTCGGCATGAAAGTTGTAAATATTGAAGTCTTCTTTCGAACCATCTAAAGAACACCTCAATCCAAGTTCTCTAAAAAAATTTATGACCATTTTTAAAATTAGTCTAACCCTTCATTTGGGTTCATCTAAACCTATCGTTTGGTCCCACTTTTGACCTTGTAGATGATAGATTTTTTCTTCAAGGTCTTCATGAAGGTTATAGACCTTGAAGTCCTCTTTCAAATTAACAAAAGAACACCTTAATATAATGTCTCTAGAGAAAGCTATGCAAATTGGAAGATATCTTCTGTGTACTGTTCATAACCTTCTTCTGATCACTATTCATCTTATATCGTCTGGTTCATTTATGATCCTTTAGATGGCAAAATATCACTTCAATGTCTTCATAAAAGATGTAAATATTGAAGTCCTCTTTCTAACCCTTTAAGAATGAACTTGATCTGATATCCCTAAAGCAAGTTATACCATTGTCCCAAAACCAAGTTCATTATGATTGAGGACGGAACCTTGTTTGATTCCTTCGACCCAGTCTTTGTTATCCGACCTCTAAATGAAGTGATCCTTGAGGCAATAGATTCCTCACACATTATGCTGTCTCTCCAAAAAAATTGGCAGCATTCGGAATTGATTAGAAAAAAGGTTTTGATTAAAGGAAAGTAAAGGAATCTATTGAAATAGTATGAATTGATGTTATTTTACTGAACATGCTTCGGCATTTTGAATATATCTGGATATGTAGGGTTCCAACCAAGATGATTTTCAATGTGGAGTAAACTAGAGACATAGGTTTACAAATTATATGAAGAGGTTGAATTTTAATTCAACCTCTAAGATGTTCAATATCTAGATGGAAGTTGAGTGTAGAGTATTTGCTTCAGTATAAGAATGGTTCGAAAAATAGGACCCGACACTTATGGTATCAAAGAATAAAGATAAACCGAGGATAAATAATGAGGGTTAATTGGAACAACCATACATGGTAACAAGCGCAAACACACGTTTTGGGACATCTCAGTTGGGTTCTGGAATCGGAGTCCAAAAGTTGTGGTATCAGAGCAAGATTTGGGTTCCAGAATCGGTGCCCAACATAACATCCTTACAAATTGGAACAACCATACATGGTAACAAGCGCAAACACACATTTTGGGACATCTCAGTTGGGTTCTGGAATCGGAGTCCAACAGTTGTGGTATCAGAGCAAGATTTGGGTTCCAGAACCGGTGCCCAACATAACATCCTTACAATCTCAATTTGCTCATATATGAACTCCCCTTATTCAACTTTAATCGAAGTGATCCTGTTAATATTCCTTCTTGCTGACACTGTATTGAAGAAAAACTTGGTGCATCTGTCCCTGTCTTTAATCCAATTAATTATAGATCTGTTTCTTAACAATGAACAATGGTTATCCACTGCTTGTATATAATGCTTCAATGTTTCCATATCCTCCTTTGCAATAATCTCATCAGTCGAGTAATCAGCTAGTGATTTTTGCATGAATCGTAGTCTAGTTGTTCTATCTCAATATTGGTGTTCTATTCCCTTCTTCCATTCAACCTTTGCAATTCCTACTTTATAGCCTTTAGTTTTGCATATAGATAAACTATTTTGTCCCGGAGACCTCAAACTCCAAACGCTTAGAAATGGCTTGTTGAAATCTATTCATAGTGGTAAGGAAGTTGTTAAATCTGAATATGTGCTGAATACGAACCTTTTTGAAAAAAGTTATCCACCTTGACAGGGGTATGATCCGAAAACCCTAGATATAAAAAGATGGCTTTGCTATCTGGAAAGTTTGTTAACCATTCAAAAATTCATCAATGCCCTATCCAATTTCTTTCGAATAAACCATTTCGAACTCTGCTTGTTGCTCCATGTTAATATGTGGCCTTCAAATTTTAAGTCAAAAAGTTTCGCATCTTTGGTACAATCAAACAAATTCGTATTATAGTTGAGCAAATTACAATTCCCTTCAGCTTCTGATATATAAATAGTGGAATTGAAGTCACTACTTATAATCCATGGACCTCTAGTTGACCCTTTTAGTCTTCTCAGTGAATTCCATAAATCCAATCTTTGGAAAACATTATTAAAACCATAAACAAGGGTAGCCAAAATTGTAGAGTTCTCCATTTTGCAATATTTGGTACGCAATACGAATGTAACTATTACCTTTATTTAATCTTATATCAAACACGCATAATCAATAAATTTATTCATATTTTAATTCTCACTTTCCATTTCTATTTCTATTCTTTTATTCTAATTCATTTATTATTAGCAAAGATCTAGATTTCATACTGTACCAGATGAATGGTACTGCATCATAAGAAAATGGAACAAACTTAATATCTTCAGTACTGATTGTTGGTATTAAAATTTTTGTTTCGTAATAGTTAGTATTGACCAGTATTTGGAATGCCGAACAAATACCAAAGTATTATAAACCTTAAAATCTATTGAGACTAAATTGCAAAGAAAAATTTTAACAATAATAAAACAAACCTACTCATCCACACACCAGTCCCTCCTTTCTACCCATTTTCAAGTTTTTATTGTTCATTCTCTCACCCTCCAATGTTCACTGTCATCGGCCACCCACGATCACTGCACCACCACCCGTAATCGCTGCCATTATACCACGCCATGTTCCACCGTTGGACTTGCCCAACGCTCCACATTGCTCTCCACCTTTGGTCAAACCGTATATCTCTCCACCCACTTTCGCAGTTGTCTACACACTACACCACTCCACCATTGCCATCTACTACTGCTCCAATCCACCATCATCCCACTACTCATTGAAAACTAGAAAGATTGCAGCAATCACGATTTTTATTTTTCAGATCTAGACCCAACTTGACTCGACCTAATCTAACTCAACCCAAATTGCAAATTTTGATTTTTTTATGTGTTTTGAATTGTTTGTTTCTATTATGAATTGCAACTGCATTATGTTTTGAATGTGTCATGTGTGTTTTGTGAATGGTTTATAAAATATGCCTTAGAAATTTTGAATTTAAAAGTTGGAATTGTTTGTATGAATTGATTATATTTCAACGTAATTTATCCAATGTGAATTGGCAAAGAAATTAATGCATTAGAAAATTTGAGCATTGTGAATTTATAAAGAAAATTAATGAATTGAAAAAATTGGGTTTGAAAGTTGGAATTGTTTATGTGAGTTGGTTCAATTTTAATGAAATTTAGGTATGGTCAATTTCAAAATTAATGCATTAAGTTGTTAATTAATTTACATGAAACATACAATTTACTAATTATTGTTTGTATATAAAAAGTATTTAACATATGATTAGTCATTTAAGTATAAGATTTAATATATAATTAAATCATTTAATATATGTAATTAAGTTAATAAAGTTAAATGTTTGCATTTTTATATTGTTTATTGTTGTTAGAAAATAAAATTACAAATATTAATTTTAATTTATGAGTGAAAAATACAAATTTATCTTTGTATTTTATGCGTAGTTAAATATATAGCTTGGTATAACCCAAGATTATCATTCTCGTTGGTAGAAAATAGTATATGAATTCATTAATTTAAATTAATTCTGTAAAGGACATAATGTTTTTGAAGCCTATTAATACATCTGGCCTTGTTAGGAATGTTGATCTGGCCATATTGGGAATGTTGATGCTCTCTTTGAAATATTTTTTGAAGTTATTGGGCCAAAAATATTATTCAGTTCATTACTGACAATGATTTCACTTATAAAGCAGCTAGAAGAAGATTGCAAAGTAAGTATGATTCTTTGTATTGGACTCCTTGTGTTGCACATTACATTGACTTGATGTTGGGATGTTAGGTATTTTCCTATTATTGATTAGACTATGTAAAAGGTAAAAAAAGTGACCAAGTTTATCTACAATTATGCATAGGTATTAAATTTAATGAGAAAAGATTTCACTAGTGGTAGGAATTTGTGTTGTCCTGTTATTATAAGATTTGCAAAACATTTCTTATTACTTCAGTATTTTATTATGATGAAAAAAGAGTTGAGATAAATATTTACAAGTGATAAGAGAGTTGCATCTCAACATACTAGGTCTAATGCTAGATTAGAGGTTTTTAAAATTATACTTGAAGATAATAAATTTTGTTCCCAATGCAATTTTACTTTGTCATTAGAATTTGTGAGCCTTATGTAAGGGTACTTCATCTGGTTGATAATGATGAGAAAGCATCAATGAGTTATTTTATGATGTCATGGAGAAAGCAAAGAAAGCAATTAAGGCCAATTTGAAAAATAGGTCTTCTTTGTACACCTTATCTTATAGTCATCAAACAGAAATGAGAAAGACAACTTTACTCTCTGTTGTTTGTAACTAGTGTATTTTTAAATTCTAGTGTTTATTTCAGACCTTTCAAAGAAAGCTGAAGTTAATAAGAGAATGCTAGTAACTATTACAATAGTTGTTGCCCGTGAGATGATGCAAGATCTCCTATGTTCACAAAAGGAGATTTATAAGGATGTTTATAGTGATTTTGCGATGCCAATTGCACACAAATGGAGATTAATTCAGGTATATATATTTTTCACTTTTATTACTTGTTAAAAATTAATCATTATTTTATTTTGTTATAATACTACTTTTGTTGTCTTACAGTTTCTTGGTAGGACTAATTCGGAAGTGGTGTCCCAAAATTGCAAAGGTTTACATTTCGAATTCTAAATCAATGTGTACATGCAAAGGGGTATGAAAGGAATTGAAGCACATTTAAATTTATCTATTCCCAAAAAAGGAATAAATTAAAGCATAAAAGATTAAATAACTTAGACTTTATTCGATATAATTTAAAGCTTCAAAAAATGTATGTTATTATCATTATTAAGTTAGATATAATTTCTTATAATTTTTTTAAATAAATTTATTTTATTGTTTATTAGGACTCTTAATAGATTAAGTAGTTTAGTAGATCCAATTTATATAGATAATATTGATCTTTTAGCAGATTGAGTTTTTGAAGAACTGAGTTTAACCGAGTTTAATAGATGAGAGTGAATTGGGAGATAATCTTGGATGAGAAAGTATTAACATATTATTTGGTGCAATGAAATTAAATGATTCTGATGATGAGATTATTATTAATGATGAGGATTTCGTACCAAATGAAAATTAAAGCCAATACAATTTAAGCAAGTATTTGATTAAATGAAATTTCAAATTTTTGTTTCTCTTCTTTTAATTTCAATTATATTTGATGTATATGTTAAATTCTACATATATAATATAATTGTAAATATTTTTATTTCAAATTTCACTTTTAGTTGGTTCTTAACAGCGCCATTCCCATTGTTTTATAGACCATTGGCGAAATAAAAAAAGGTCTCAATAAATCGACAATATACTTAAGTTTACATATTTGTATGAAACATAAATGATTTAATTTATAAGTCTACATACTCAACCAAATATTAAATGATCATAATATCAACTAATAATATCTTACAAATATCATTAACAATAAAATAATTAAAAATAATAACAGTAACAACAAAATAGCAATAGCAGCAATCAAACAATAATATGAGATTGCAAAACACTAAAAAAGTATACTAATAAATACATAGAGGATCATGATTTATGAAAAACAATTTATTCGTACATTTCTAGATGCAAAATCATTAATAATATTATCAAGATCAATATTGACCAACATATCCTTCTTAATACATAACATAGCTAAACTATTCAACCTTTCTTATGACATCGATGATCTAAAGTAGGTTTTCAATAATTTTAACTTTAAAAAACTTCTCTCAACAGATGTTATAGTCACAGGTATAGTCAATAGAATTCGATAAGCAATTAAAACATTTGGGTAACAATCTACAGTTTTTAACAAATTCTAAAATTTCAAATGATGACATTAACTCATTTGGCAAAGTCATTTGTAATACTTTTAATTCAGGAAAAAGATAATCTAAATCCACATCTGACATATTATCATGAGAAAAAGTTGTTGTAAAATTAGTGCAACATTCTTTTAATTCGTTATCATCCAATGACCTCAACTTCTTTAAATCAAATAAGAATCCAAAAATATTATCAAATGTCGTTAATTGTTTAAATCTATTCTTTAACGAAGTAATTGTCATATCCATAATAACTAAAAAGTAATTAACTCTAAAAGAATCCTCAGCTAATTGTATTTCTCCATTATGGTTAATTTCATCAAATTGCCTTTTTCCTAATAATATAACTCCAGTTGAAAATGTAGGCTCTATATTCATCTCAAGTGCCAGACTTTTGGCAATATTCATACTAGAGCTAAACCCTTCATCTCTATATTTCTCAAAAATATCATCACACCTTTTAATTGCTTTATGGTAGCATTAATGCACATAGATTTAGATGCATTTGGTACATGATCATGCTCACCAAAATTTCTAATATCTTTATAAATATGAATCTCATCATTTAAGTTTTCTTTATATTGTTAAAAACTACTATCACCTAATTCCTCTGGACTCTCATTAGAGAAGCCTACTCTTTTAATAAATTTATTAATTGCTCCTTTTTTGGATTCTATCAATTGTTCTACTTGTTTCCCCCCTTTTTAGACAAATGCTTTTTTGGCAATATAATATAAACCAATTATAACATAGTTGGACTAGAAAAAAAAACAAAAACATCTGTATGGAACTGGAAGAAGTATGCAAGCATAACCAAACTTCAATAACTTCACAATGTATCACAAAGATATATAAATGGTATTATATCTGTGATATAGGAAAAAAATAAATAGCAAAATTTAATATCTAATATTAAAAATAAAAACAAAGAGCAATTTTTAATGATAGAGACACTAATTTCTAAAAATACAAGAAATTAACATACTTAGGAAATAAACTAATATAATATCTACGTTAATGACAAATTACAAATTAATTATAACATATTCAAATATTTAATAAACTAAAAATACATTAAAAATAAGAAATTTTACCTTTAAATTATAGTCAGAACTTAGAAGATAGAATCGTGAAATTTTTTGCTGCTAATTTTTGAGTTAGAATACTTTAAATATATATATTAATGAAAAATAAAGAAATTGGAAGGTAAAAATATAATCTAATTACTTCAAAACTATTTATAATTAACAAGTTAAAGTTAACGTTAACTTGATAAATATGGAAGTCGCTACGTCCACAATGGTCTTCTTTTTCAATGCTAATATCGTTGTAAAATGGGACAATTTCCTTTGTTTTTTTTAATTAAAGGGAAGTGAACAGTTCAAATCACATAACTAAGCGGGGGAAACAGGTTCCCGAAAAATCCTCTAGAAGGATCAAGTGGCACCCTATGGGTGTGGAATCAAAATAAGTAACTCCATCGGCCAGCTGCTCCGCATAATCGGCCATTCAGTCGGCGCCTCTGTTGCCCTCTCGATAGACAAATTGATGGACAACAATCAAGTTCCTCGTAAGCAGTAAATGTATGCGGCGGACTATAGGGTTGAGAGTCCGAGACCTCCTGTCCGCGGAGGAGAGAATGTCGAACACCATCTTGGAATCAACCTCCAGCTCGATGTGGCGAAAGCCCCGGTCCCAGGCAAGAATGAGTTCGGTAAACACGTCATAAAGCTCTGCAGTCATGGCAGAACACCACCCCATCTTCTGGGTGAAGCCCCTGAGCCAACGACCCTCACTGTTGCGAAGAAGTCCGCCGACTGTGGCTGACGATGTGGACCACTTGCTGGAACCATCGGTTTTAAGTCGGATCCAGTCAGGGGGAGGCAGGCACCACCCTATGAGTAACTCGCGTCTCCACAGTTTCCTTTGTTTTCAAGGCAGATTATTATGCTAATATGTTAAGAAGCCATTATTTCGTAACTATCAGCGTTATTGCCTTGTTAGAATTTGTTACGTGAGTTACTCACCAACTTTCTCTAGAATCTCTATATTCAATACTTACCTAAAGGTTAAATATTGGAAATATTAAGGGCCTCTTTTTATGTGGGCACTGGGCAGATGCCCTGTCTGATCCTGCCTAGGGCCAACTATAGTTCTTAAACACGAACACTTGTTATAAATTGTAATTGTTAAAAAGTCATGAACATTTATTATTCTTTTTATTTATATTTTAATGTAATTATTATTTATTATATGATAAAATTATAATATTTTAAATACTTTGTATTATTCTTTATTTTATATTTATAGTATAATTATTTATATATAAAATATGTAAAAATTAATGTTAATAAAAATAAATTAATAATT
>JANITW010000006.1:10203120-10220491 GCA_027564335.1 Erythroxylum williamsii | reverse complement strand
ACTAGGTAAGAATGCACTCACTACTCAAGCCATCCAAATTACCGATATGCCCTCACATCGGTAACGGGATGTTACAACCAACCCAACAACAAACATGTAATTGACATAATTGTTTTAAATTAATTTTAATAATTTAATGAATGAATATTATATATATATAATTATTAATAATTAATTTATAACAGTTATGTCAATTACATGTTTGTTGTTGGGTTGGTAGCTCTAAATATGTTAGTAAAAGAAAGTTTAAAGATTTTGATATATATATATAATATTCATTCATTAAATTATTAAAAATTAATTTAAAACAGTTATGTCTATTACATGTTTGTTGCTGGGTTGGTAGCTCTAAATATGTCAGTAAAAGAAAGTTTAAAGATTTTGATTCATATTCATTCATCATTTGAATATATATATATATACTCACGGTTTTACTTTATTGACTTGATATAGCAATATCAACAACTCTATTTGAATGGTTAACTATTTTAGTTAGTATAAACACATTCATTAATTATTATAACTAAGTTAAATTGACAAAAATTAAGGGGTCATTACCAATAAAGATGCCTTTACGATTTCCTGATAGACATAATGATAAACATTAGCTATTGCAAGGTTTGCAAATGATTTGTATGCCAAATAAGGTTTTTATACCTGTGAAGAAGTCTTACCATGTAATGTTAAGCCTTCCTTATTATATTTTCTAAAGTAGGCCGGAATTGTCACATTTCCTATATTTTTGCATTTATCTTTTATGAGATAATTTATTTAGAATTTTCAATTTCTTAGGCTCATTATGTCGCCTCCTTCTTTCAATTTTGGGTCTACATGGCATGAATCTTTTATGCTAGAGGATGTATCAGCTCTACATCAGTTGAAAGCTACAAAATCTTACCTTAATCGACTATAACATATGGTCATACAAACTCAAGAGCTAACCCTTCTTATAGCATGAATTTATAAATGTCTTATTTTATTCTGAATGATGGATGTGCAATAATTGCATGTTTATAAGCATATCCATATAGGTTTTGTGCTTGACAACTACAGGTTTATTATCAACTAACCCTCAACAATATATATGTCATCGTCCTTTGAAACTTCATAAGCATCATCTCTATTTTGTTGCATCTTGTATGTTCTTTTCCAATTTCTTTATTATAGTTTATGTAATATTTAACTTCAATCCATCTATAAAATGTATCCTTTTTGTATACCTCTTTATCTATCACCATGATTCTAATTATTTCAAGCATGCTAATTACGAACCTGTCTCTAACTGGTAAGATTGTCCCATTAAAAGTCTCGCTTATGTTGGTGTTAACTACTAGGCATTTGGATTTAAAGGTTTGGTAATATCTTGCCCACCTCTGCTTAGGATATCCAATTAAGGTTGAAGCACATTCGAGCATTATTTTGTTAAGCTTTTTGAGCTTCTTGTTGAAATCTTCTATATAGGTGAACCATGCACATGCACAATTACAAAATTGCTTCCCAAGATCCTTCCCCTTCAAGTTCCTATACCAATTGTGGTATATATTTGTGACACACCTCCAGTGAGTTGAATTTGGTAAAGTCTCATATATTGCTTTGACCAATCCCTAATCCAGTTGAAAATATCTTAGTTAATGATTAATGATGTAATCTAATCAACTATAAGTATATAAAAATGAAGATGCCTTTTACATATCAGATATGACTATAAGTCCTTCACCATGATTAGGGATGTCAATGGGTAGGGTTTGGTTCGAGTATTACTCTACCCATATCCATATCCATTTTTTTATGACTCAACTCATATGCATATCCATATCCATATCCATTAGTTTTTACGATTTACTACCCATATCTAAATCCATTGGATTGTTCGAATATTTGGATATCCATCGAGTTGTATAGCACATAAAAATATAACTTCTAAATAGAAAATATAAAGAGCAGATTTTTATGAACACTCCAAATCAAAATTACTTTAATAATAATAAGTCAAGATTTTGATTTGTATGTCTTAAAAATCATAAAATTGGAATAATAAAAATCATAATGTTTAGTACAAAGACAACATATATTTTTCACAATCAAGAACTAGAACCAAGACTGAAATATCCAAAACTTCAAATTGTCTTTACGTGAACTCCACAACATTCAAAACTCCATCTCCATATCATTTACATTATTATCATCCTACAAGAAAATAAAATATGATGAAAAAGTTAAGGACTGAGGAGTGAAGTAGGGATTTTAAAACTGTTTCTTCTAAAAAAATATTAATATTTTATTATATTTAACCATAAATATTCAAGAAAAAACAGAAAAATAGAGTTAATAAAAACGAGAAGGATATGGGTATTCATCGGTTCGAGTTATCACTAGACCCATATCCAAATCTAATTCCACACCCATTTGTTAGCATCCATTTAAAATCTATTTTTTAGCCTCTATGTCCATTTTTTTTAAGTCGCGTAGTGTAGATATTAATCGGGTTGAAAACTCATTGTCATCCCTAACCACGATCCAATTCTAAATCAAATGCCATTATTTATGAATCATCTTCGTGAATTAATGTTTTCTACCTCCTTAATAGCTTATACTAATAGATACAACCCTCTATCACCATCCTACCAACTACAATCAAGAATTGGGCTTAGAACTCAATTAAGAAAGCAATCATCTATCTAGAAATAGCTATCAAATTTCTCTATCCTTCTTTTAGGGCAAAAAAATGTGTAACCTTTTAAACTAGAACAAAAGATAATGAAGTATGAATAAGATGTATAACAATGAAGTATGAATCAAATATAGAATGAAGTATGAAATGTCAATTTTCATTACTAGTAGCAAGAAAGTATCATTATTCTTTGACAGTTATAACTCCATTATTGATCCAGGATTATTTAGCTTCAACTCCTGTACCCCTATATCTTGACATATTCATTAATATAATTTGTTTCCATCTTTTTTCTTAATCTCCTCTTTGTTCGTATACACATGATTAAGTTAACAAAAATATTGAGATTCTTCCTACACTCTTGAACCATTTTTTGGTAGAGAAATTAGGCTTCTAAAAAATTCTATCCCTGAAATGACTCATTAGGAACTTAATGTAGAATAATTTTTGTTTATTATTTATGAAATAATTGTAGTTAGGTTTGCAAGTCTTTATTTTAAAAACATCGTTGGTTTTTATCATATCTAACATGCAACTCCCAAGACAACCGTTAATATACCCAACCTTAATCATATTACTCTCACTTTTTTTTAACCTTACATTATATACTATTTACACTATATAACCTTATGTTATGGCACAGTTGTTAGATTATGACTGATACTTAAACTTGGTCTTCACAAAGCTTCACTTTATTGTCTTCACAAAGCTTCACTTTATTCCTCTCCACTAGGATATTCATCACTACCAATAAAAGTACCATAATCAATTTTAGCTAGTTGATGATCATTCAAAATGTCTACCTGAAAATCAGGTTGTACATATTTAGCAAGTCTATCCACATGTTCCTCCATATGTTTGTTACCATATTCATCCACATATTCATTACCCTGTTCATTGTCACATTCATCATCATATTCATTGCTATGTTCATTATCATCATGGTAACCAATATGTTCATCTCCTCTAATTCTAGGTAATATATAAAGAGCAAGGAAAGATGTGTCTAAGTTGTGCGTAACATACAAGTCAGCACTCCTATAAATTTTCTAAGGTCTCATAGCTTAACACAACTTTTATTTGATTCGGTAAGTCTCAATAACTCTCTAAAGTTAAAATTGGGTACCTTTTAGTGCCTTGTCAACTTGATATTACATTAAATGCTCCCCATCATATGTTTTTTCCTATAACTGACACAATTATGATCAAGATTTTCGTAGATAGCAATATACTTGTCATATTTGAATTTAGGTTATACTATGACTTCCCACCATAAAAAAGTCTTATACATCTATATTGAGCCATTGTAACATGTTTGTAGCCATTAGAGAATTTTAAAAGGAACGTAAGTTATTAAATCCTATTAGCCAAACAAATTACTATTTAGAATAGGCAATTCAAACTATTATATACTTTTCAAAGAACATGAACAAATGTCAACATCATATTAGGAATATAAAACTTTATAGGGAAAATTGTGGATAAAATATTATTCTTGTAGACCTTAATTTGTATCTTATATGTACATTTCTTGTTTATTTATATTATTTTGGTTGATTACACTCCTATAGTTTCTAAACAGTGAATGGTTGATTACTAAGAATAGGAAAGTAAGATTGCACAATATAGGGAAAGGAACAATAGGATAAGGTAAAAACATTTTTTTACACTTTATTAGTTTCAGAAGCAAAAGTAGATGCACTGAAACTCAGTTATAGTAATATGCAAGTCCATATGTCATAACAAAGAATATTCACAGGTTCTATACGCCATGCCCTTTTTTCTTTTTGCGAAAGCTTATTTGTGGCTTCAATGAAGAACTTTTACTTTACCTAACTAAGTAATGGGATATGTTATCTGATAAAAGGAAATGGCATCTTAGGGATAGAAACATATCATGTGCATAAAATGAGTGTAGTGGTTACTCATAATTTTACTTTTTACAAATGGGGATTTTTAGTTGCCTTAGTCTGGAGGGGAACTTTTTGGTCATAAATAAGTCCTAATGTCCCAATATGTCACTTATTTTTTATACAATGTAAGTCCCTTTTATAAAATTTCAGTGGGCATGAATTGAGTCTCCTATATGCAATAAGGGCCATATGGGGGGCAAAAAAAAAACAAAGAGAATGCATGCAGAACAAAAACAAACAATGACATAATATTTAGAGGGTCAATAATAAATATAAGTGCAAAATATTATAGAACCAAACAACAAAAGATAGAGGTTGAGAAGTGGAAAACAAGGTGGTAGAAAAGAGAAGGGAGATCAATTAATTACCGCTTACCATAGAGGAGAAGAGGGAGTTGAGTTGCGTTAAAGGGGACGATGAGAAAAGATGTTCGCAATCGTAAAAGGGGAGGATGATGGGGGATAAGAGAAAGACGATGAAGAGGGATAAAATTAAGAGTTTTGTTAGAAAGGTTGAAACTTTTAGCATAAAAGATTGGGTAAATTTAGGAGTTTTATTAATTTGAAATTTAGTTAATATTTAATTAAAATATTTTTTACCAATTTAATTAATTTTATTTAAGATAAATTTAAATTAATATGATTCATTAATTAATTATTTAATTTTAGGTATTTTTAAAAGAGAAATAGGCCACACACGTAATATTGTAAACCCAAAAATATATTAAAATATAATATGTTTTACTATGTCATCCGTGATATATAGTAGAAGATTAATAAGTCATATCAAAATTACAATTTTTTATTTATAAAAGGTTCAATTTAAAAGTTCTTAAAATTTTAATATTTAATTTGAACACTTAATGTAAGAACTTGTCATTGTTACCCAAAAAGTGTCCATAAATGAAACTTCTAGGCCATTTGAAGAACAGTCGTGTGGCAATTGGGGCTGGTGAATTTATGTGAAGCTTCCTTTAATGGCAAGGGACTGTAGACAGATGTGAAGTCCTACAACTGGATATCGTAAAGTCTTGACAGACTTCAAGACAAATTCATGCGATTTGAACCATTGTTATAATGGTACTGGCCAGTGGAATTCTTTAGGTAACTAAGATGTCTAGAAATAGGCAAAGGACCCATAATATTGCGAGGTTCGTAGATTGTCTATTTTGATGGAAAGACAATAACATGAGCGATTGGTGTTGTTAGCACAATTTTTAACCATGTTGGCAGTATAAAGACAAATTCTAGATAGTGCAAAACCCCCTTTTGTCAGGGGGGATGGACTTGGTTATTGTCAATTATTTTTAAACATAGAGGGTGTTTGCTAAAATGTTCCTTAGGCTGAATTGAGTTGTTGGTTGTTTGATTATTTAGAGTTGTTGATCATATATTTGCAGGCTTGTAAAAATAAATCTCTTCACTTATATTGTACCAGGCTTTCTTGTATAATTCCCAAAGTGTCAAACTTGAATTGTACCTTAAGTATTTGACAAGATGCTTATGGGAAATCACCAAGTATTTGACATTATATGTAAAATTTTAAGACTTCTTGAGCAATTATCTATTGATGGTTATACTAACTTTTCTAAACAAGGACAAAAGGTAAATATTATACTTGAGACATGGAAACAAATGTCTTTTGGCAATATCAGAAGAGCCATTTTAAAAGGAGTTTGGAACGCCTGTTATGGATGAAAACATATAAATGTAAAGAGTTGTAGACATAGAAATGTACATGCAATAGACAATCGGAACTAAGATTCTCTGTCCAATATTATCCTGTCTTATTCTGTCTCATGAAATCTCAACAATTTATTTTATGGGACTCACACGACGTCCATGCAGGACCTATATAGGATCCACATAAATAAACGGTTGAGATTCATTGAACACAATAAAATATTATAATATTAAACAGAAGATCTTTACTCAGACAACCGAGGTTGGTGAGGAGAGGTCGAAGACGAGCAGCTTGGAAACATAAATAAAGTGTAAACGATCGTAATGATAATTATTATTATTATATGTCACCCACTAGGGTGAGTGACCCCATCCATTACTCATCCAAGACAAAAGAAAGAGATGATATGATGGGGAATATGCGCGTGCCAGAGATTAGAGGCTAAAGCTTTCTTCATTAACCAAATGCTTCCTTAATTAATTATAGAATAAGAGATGCTTATTGGTTTAATCATGTGTAACATTACTGCGTGCTCTTAAAGTATTGTTTGGTGAACTCCAAGACCCAAATTCCAAGTTACACTTACTTTTCCATGATTTTGCAACAAGCCCAATCAACGCAAGCCTTCCACTGACCCCGAACTAGCTTATTGCCAAGTTCTTTAGATTCAGGCCTTAACCTGAAACTAGAAATGTAAATAATCCTTAATGAGGCACCCATCGGTAATCCCACCAGAACCTTGACAGTCATTCCTCCTTTCATATCTCTATCACTTATTGCTAATGGCACTCTGATCTTTTAGTGATTCTTCTACTTGCCAGAAAATCAGTCAACAAGACCACAGACCTTTATACTGATTCCTCCTATTATTTAGTGAACAATGTACGTTTTCATGTTGGTGCCACGTGTTTTATTTTTCCCGCTTTTTCTTTCCTGTATACTTTTTTTCTTTTAGTGTCGTTTTGGTTCTCTTAACATGTAAAGGTACCGCATATTTCAGCTCTATAAATAGAGTTGGATATTCTTTCAGACAGAGAATAAATTTTCTCTCAATACTGTGAGAGTTTAATTTCGTGCTTGCGTACACCATTTTTCCTCTTCTAGTTTTCCAGGTTTTTTCATGGTATCAGAGCCGCAGACCAGGTTCTTCTTCTTCAACGTTTTTTTGTTGCGTTCTTGAATGTGTTCATGATTACTAACTTCAAGCATTAATCTTGATTGTTCCTCTTTGCTTCTGAATATTTGTTTGTTAACCATCTTTCGAATATGTCTACTGAAGCTCATTCTCAATTTTCAACTGCCATTGATGTCAATAGTGAATTATATATTCACAATTCTGATCATTCGACTCATAGTCTTACTACGCAAAAATTGAATGGTGATAATTACAACCAATGGCAAAGATCTGCTGAAATTTCTTTGATTGCGAAGAATAAGCTTGGTTTTGTTAAAGGCACTTGTGTAAAGCCTCTCACTGATCCTGTTCAAGAGATGCAGTGGGAAAGATGCAACAATTTAGTGATATCTTGGATTCTTCACTCTGTAGAATCAGATATCGGTAATAGCATTTTAAGTTTCAGATCTGTTGCTGGTCTGAATTGAAGGAGAGATATGGACAGTCCAATGGCCCTAGGAGATATCAGGCACAAAAGGAGTTGATAGGTATCACTCAAGGAAATCAATCTGTGAGTAGTTATTATACACAACTGAAGACGAAATGGGATGAGTATTTTGGTTTGGTTGAGTTACCAGTATGTAGTTCTTGTGGTGTTACTAATGTGTTGAATAAATTTCTTAAGGATCGGCAGCTTCTACAGTTCATCATGGGACTTAATGATCATTTTGGCAAGGGGAAGTATTTTGATGATGCAACCTCTGCCTACGTTAAGTCAAGCCTATAGATTGATCTTGCAGGAGGAGAAACAGAGAGATTGTGAAGTACCTCCCATTGTTTTGTCTGATGGAGTTGCTTTTGCTGCTGGATATCAGAAACAGAAACAGAATATTTATCAACCTAAGTATAATAATAATGGCAGTCAATTTCAGGTCTCTGATAATAAGAATGTGGTGTTTGGCATGACACCTAATGGTAGACGATCCAAGTATTTTTGTGATTTTTGTAAGGTCTATGGACATTCTGTGGATAGATGTTTTAAGTTACATCCTCCAACTGGGAATGGTACTAAGCCCTGGGAAAGGAGTAAGAGGTTGGTTACTAATGTGCAGCCGGATGTTCGTGACGGTGATGGCCAAATAGCAGTAAGCGATGAGGTTGACCATTCTAAGAGTTCAGCAGATATTAGTCCAGGATTGAGCCAAGAACTGTATGAGCAGCTTGTGATTTTGCTGAACAAGTTTGGCCAAGCTGGAGGTCAGTCTTTAGGCACTGGCATTGGAGATTCTACTAGTTCATCTGGTTTTTTTGCAGGTAAAAGTCTTTGTTTCTTTAGTCCTTGCGTTAATCCTATTTGGATCATTGATAGTGGTGCAACTGACCACATTGCCTCTAGTCTTCATTTGTTTCAAAACTACTAGAAATTACAACAACCTTTTCATATTACTTTACCTACTGGTAAGAAAGCCTTAGTAGCTCATATTGGAACTGTGCAAATCCACCCCAATTTGCTTTTGACTGATTGTTTACACGTTCCTGACTTCGAGTACAACTTGATTTCTGTTCACAAGTTGTGTGTTAAATATCATACTAGCATTATGATTACCCATTCTCATTGCCTTATTCAGGACCAAGCAATGAAGCCTCTGGTGCTTGGTAAAGAGCAAGGTGGACTTTACTTTGTGGTTGAAAAACCTGACATTCGTACTTTTCTTTCTTCAGACACCATTTCTTGTAATAGTCCTAGCTTACTTCCTTCTGTTCATAATGCGAATAATGCTTCGTGTAATACACAGTATACTCAGCTTTGCCACTGTAGACTTGGACATATCCCTTTTGATTGATTGAAATTGATTACTGATTTGCCTTGTGCTGTACAACTTGCTCATGATTCTTTTATTTGTAAAATTTGTCCTAAGGTAAGATTTTCTCGGTTGTCTTTTTCTCACAGTAGTATTAAAACCACAACTATTTTTGAGATGATACATGTGGATATGTGGGGTCCATATTCTCATGCTACTTACAATGGCCATAAATACTTTCTCACTGTTGTGGATGATTTTTCTCGTTGTACTTGGGTCCATTTGTTGTCAAGTAAAAGTTTTGTTTTACTTGTTCTCAAGAGCTTTATTGCCTATGTTGAAAACCAGTTTCATACTTTTGTACAAATCATCCGTAGTGATAATGGTTTGGAGTTTTGTTCTCAACTTGCCAAGGATTTTTATTGTTCCAAAGGCATTTTACACCAGACTTCCTGTGTTCACACCCCTCAACAGAATGGAATTGTTGAGCGTAAGCATAGACACCTGTTGGAATGTGCACGTGCTTTGTTTTTTCAAGCCAATTTGCCTATTTTTTATTGGGGTGATGCACTTCTTACTGCTTGTTACATTATTAATCGACTCCCCCTTTCTTCCCTACACAATCGAACCCCCTTTGAACTTCTTCATAAAACTCCACCTGCCTATGCCCACTTACGTTCATATGGTTGTCTTTGTTTTGCGTCTACTCATTCTTCTTTTCGCACCAAATTTTCCCCTAGGGCTATTCCTTGTGTCTTCCTTGGATATCTGTTTGGCCAGAAGGCTTATAAGCTGTTGAATTTTAAGACAAGGCAAGTTTTTACTAGTCTCGATATTAAATTTCATGAGCAATTTTTTCCCTTTCATTCCTCTTTTTCTTCTTCCATCGATTCTGTTCTTCCTGTTCCACCCTCTGATTATTCCCATATATTTTCCCTTCTTTTACTCCTGACATTTCTTCTTTTTCTTCCTCTCATCCTATTGACTCTATTTTTTCGCTTTTTCATCCTCTCTCCTCGCCTTCCATTTCTTCTTCTTCTCCACCTACCTTCGGTTCTTGTTTACCTTCCTCTGCTTCTTCTCCGTCCATTTCTCCTGTTTTACGTAGATCCTCTAGGGTTCCTCATCCTCCTCGGTACTTACACGATTATGTGTCTACTGCTAGTTATGTTTCTTCTTGTCCACATATTGCTTTTCATGTTTTACCTTCTTCTCAACAGCATGCTATTACTGCTTTTTCCGATTACTCTGAACCTAAGTCCTATCATGAGGCTATTACTAATCCACTTTGGGTTGATGCAATGAATAAAGAGATTTTGGCTTTACAGGCAAACAATACTTGGTTATTGACTGATTTACCACCAAGTAAGAAAGCGATTGGGAATAAATGGGTGTATAAGGTGAAGCTCAAGTCTGATGGTTCCTTGGAACGTTACAAGGCTAGGTTGGTTATTCAGGGTAATTATCAACGACTTGGTGTTGACTACAGTGAGACTTTCTCTCCTGTGGTCAAGATGACCACTATCCATTGTGTTCTCACCTTGGCAGTCAGCAAGAAGTGGTCCATTTATCAGCTTGATATAAATAATGCTTTTCTTCATGGTGATCTCCATGAAGAAGTGTACATGAAGTTGCCTCTTGGGCTTCCTAACCCTAAGAACAAGGTATGTCTTTTGATGAAATCGCTTTATGGGCTCAAACAGGCTAGTCGACAATGGTACTTTAAGTTGTCTAATGCTCTTTTGCATCTTGGTTTTGTGTCCCCCAAACATGACGATAGTTTGTTCATTAAGAGGTCCTCAACACAGATCAGTATTGTTGCTGTGTATGTGGATGATATTCTTGTCACTGGATCTAACATGTCTGACATTGAAGCTTTGAAGTCTTATCTTGATCAACAGTTTACCATCAAGGATCTCGGTGTTTTACACTATTTTTTGGGTATTGAAATCTCGTATCTTCCTTATGGTCTGGTGCTTTCTTAGAAGAAGTTTACTCATGATCTTTTACGAGATCAGAATATGCTTTCTTGTCAGCCGGCTCCTGCTCCTCTTCCTTTGAATCTTAAACTTGGTCCTACCAGTGGCACTCCTCTTGTTGATCCCACTGTTTACAGGTCGCTTATTGGCAAGTTGAATTTTTTGACTAACACTCGTCCTGATCTTTCCTATGCTGTTCAAACTCTCAGCCAATATATGTAGAATCCACATACCGATCACTTGGAGGTTGTCTTTCATGTCCTTCGTTATCTTCGGGGATCTTTAAGTGATGGTATTCTTTTTACAGGTTCTGGCTCTCTCCATCTTCACGCTTATTGCGACTCTGATTGGGCTTCTTGTCCTACTACTAGGCGATCTGTTTCCGGTTATCTTGTTAAATTTGGTGACTCGCCTCTGAGCTGGAAATCGAAAAAGCAGATCACAGTTGCCAAGTCTTCAACTGAGGCCGAATATTGTGCTATGTCCCAAGTTGCTGCTGAACTCACCTGGATTGTCCGATTGTTAGAGGAACTTGGGGTGACTGGTTTAACTCCTGTCACTTTGCATTGTGATAATCAATCTGCTTTGCACATTGCTAGGAATCCTGTCTTTCATGAGAGGACAAAACATATAGAGCTTGATTGCCATTTTACCAGGGAAAAAGTTTTGGAGGGGTTATTACAGCTTGCTTATTTGCCTACCGCACATCAAATTGTTGATGTTTTAACCAAGGTTTTGCCTTCTCCTCAGTTTCGGTCCTTATTGTCCAAGCTGGGGATGTTCTCTTCACCTCCTCCAGCTTGAGGGGGGTGTTGGTGCCACGTGTTTTATTTTTCCCGCTTTTTCTTTCCTGTATATATTTTTTCTTTCAGTGTCATTTTGGTTCTCTTAACATGTAAAGGTACCGCATATTTCAGCTTTATAAATAGAGCTGGATATTCTTTCAGACAGAGAATAAATTTGCTCTCGATACTGTGAGAGTTTAATTTCGTGCTTGCGTACACCATTTTTCCTCTTCTAGTTTCCAAGTTTTATCATTTCATTTAATGAAATAAAGTACATTTCAAGTATAGCGTTGTGATTTTGGTACCTAAATTGTCTGCAGTATCAACTTGTTCAGCCTAAGACATGAGGTCTATAAACTCCCAATTGACCTATCTCTTAAAAAAAGAAAATTACTAAATGTAACTCTATCTCGACTTATCAGGCGAGCTTCTATGTCCAGCTCTCACTTGGTCAACGTGATCAAGCACTTGCTTTCAAGTCGGAACACAAATTTACTTTCTTTTTTGAAAGGCGCCACTCCTGACGACTTCCGTGCTTTACAACTGCTTAAGACATATTTAACATTATTAGCCTTCCAAACTATCAGATTTTATGTCGATAAGTTAGTTTAGCGACAGAATTTATCGACAATATAAAGTTATTGGAGAAACGGTCGTCAGTAATAATTGCCTACGAAGCACAGATTTTCTGTCGTTAATTTATCAACAGACATTTTATGTTCCGTCATTATATTTAACGACAGTAATTTTGTATTGCCAGTAAATTTCTGACAGAACGTTTCATTTCAGTCTGTAAACTTAGCGACAGACAAACAAAGATTTTCTGTTGGTAAATTTACCGACAAATTTGACAATTTCGTTGGTAAATTCATGACTAACTGTGCTGACGAAACTTAGTTGTCCATCGGTAAATTGATTAAATTTTATGGTTGGATTTTTGTTTTCCATCGGTAATTATACTGATACTGTTTTTTTTATTTTCCCTGCATTTAATTTTATTTGATAATCTTATGATTGATGCATAATTTATACAGTTATCAGTTGATAATATTTTGATTTTTTACATTTAATTTGTTAAAACAAAAAATTGATTGATATTATAAAATAAAAATTATCTTAATTGATGATAAATTTTATTTTGTACAACAATAAGCATTTAACAACTATTTATTTGGTGACCACAACAACGCTATTCATTTGGTGAATGCAAATGCTCTGAATATTGCGATAAGGTGTTGACATTCCCCTTAAACTCATGCACCTCATTACAGAGCTGGGTTATGTATTCCATCGACTGTTGCAACTGAGTTGTTAATGTATATAAAAACTATCAACCATTGTATGATCAGAAGATAATTATTCATTATTTTATCCAAGAATTTTATCAAAACTATGATCAGAAATATGCCCTTTAGACTTTATGTTCAATATTTGAGCAATTGAAGACAATTGACTCATTATCTCATAATTTGGTCATTACTCTTGGTCAGTTGAGTGTAATAAGTTAAAAAATTATTTTACATGAAGGTCTGGTTCTTCTTCAAGATTTTCTATATTTTTCTGAAAGGTATAACGAACTGCATCATAAATTATTTGCATGTAAAGATTTTCAGTAGCACTCACATTATTTGTTCTAAGTCCAATCTCCCCTTCAAACTCATCCACATTTACTGTCGAATTTACTTCATGACCTCTTGAGGTACTACAAATCACTACCTTATCATGTCATGTCCACTCAAAATAATTTAGAACAAATCATTTTATCAACAAATGTCCATTCACTTCATCAATATGAAAGAAACGAATATGTTTGCACTTTTTACATGGACATATGATCTTTGAGTCATCCATATATGCAGGTTGAGAACATGCATAATGAATAAAAGCTTCAACTCCCTCAACAATCTCAGGATTAATGAAACTATCATGTGTTAATCGTTTGTATATCCAAGATCTATCAACATTACTCATTTCTACAAAACTGTTAATTTAAAAAAGTGATTTCATAGTTAGTATCCTTCATGTTCCCTAAGTTTACAAAATATTTAAAATTTACACAACATCCCCTAAGTATTAACCAATTAAATTAATCACATATAATTGATTTCAATACTATGTGTTGTAACTCCTAGGCTCGTGAAAATTTTCACCGATAAGCCTCATGGGAGTTGCATAACAGGTTTCCAACCTATATACCATCCTAGGGGTTTATTATGCAAATAATTTTCATCTTTATTAAACCTATAAATTTCTTGTTTTGATATTAATTTTGAATTAATCGCATTGAAGTTGAAGTATTAATCAATTGATTTAATCACCTATAATTGATTTCAATACTATGTTATGTATCATTGTTTACATCTATAAATCAAGAAACAAAGTTCTCACTGTGACTCTTAAGCTCGTGAAATTTTTCACTGATAAGCCTCATAAGAGCTATATCACGAATTTATAGCCTATATAACATCCTAGGGGTTTATCATGCCTCATATCATCCATAAGATCTCAAACTCTTCCACATACAGTAAATACTTATGTAATCATACATCTACTCATCAATGATTCAACATAACTCAAATATAAATATTTAGACTATTAAAGAAGAATATAAAAACTCATCAATGATTATAAGAATATTCTAAACAACAACACAAAATCAAGACCTCCTTTGCATTCACACAAAACTCAAACGTATCTAACTAATGTATTATTAAAGCAACATATATGATAGATATTAGTTGGACGACTTACTTAGATGAACGGACAACTATAGAGTCGTCCAACTATGGACTACAAAGAAGAAGGATGAATGACACTCTTCAACACAAAATAGGTCTTGCAAAAAAGAATATTTCGTATTAGTTAACTGGTAGGAATGCACCATTGTTTGAAAAGGACTACAACTGACATAAAAATCTGCTTCATCTTTAAAAGTATGCAAGATAAAACAAAGACATTGTGAACATCAATTTAAGAATTTCGAAATTCAAATCCATCAAGCTCTGTTTTATAGATAATTTTCTAATTTTATAGATAATAGTTGACATAGTAAAAACAATAAAACTATAATAGTTTTCGTTATCAGTTTATGAGTTTCGTGAGCATTATGACTAGACTACTATGAAACAAAAATGAACATGATTACTTTAATTTGTTATTGAAAAGAAAAAAAAATAAGTGTTCAAAGAATCTTAGGTAGCCAAGTAAGCTAATTGATATGAGTGTTAAAAATAATTACTATTGAAAGAATTGTAGGGGTGTATTAGTTTCGCAAACTCTTCGCAAACGCAAGTATCATCATTAGATATGCAGTTCTCCCGATTTTATGAACATTTACCCATGTGATCTGCCCATTCACCATCGATAAGAACACACCAAAACACAACCAAGAGACATTCACAAGTCCTCCTTAATTCATCCCACAACAAACACTCTAGAAAAGGTCATGCCACATGAAAATAGTGATATTCACGTGGCTAGAGGTTAGGAATGATAATGAATTAGGTTGAATTAAACCTTTTATATCTTGAGTTTGACATAATTTTTTAAAAAAATTCTAACTTCGGATCAACCAGTTAACCTCTCTTCCATCACTAAGTATGCATATATATGGTAACACTAGACTTAAATATAGTTTTTTGGTAGTTCCAGTACAATAACTCATATTTAACTTCTAACAAGATGACTATTATTAGCAATTATAATTTATAGTGAAGGCAGTTATATGCCCAAATCTACCACATATGTAAGAATTTAAACATAAAGCTTTTGCAATCACCATTAATTATCATAGAACTTCCATTTTCCTTAGTCCATCAAATAATTGAATTTTTTACTCACTTTCCAAACTTTGGGTTCATGCCCAAAAATGGAATGTTGAAGCAATTCAAAATTTTATGAGCAATTGTTTAAAAAATGATGTAAAAAAATATCGTAAATCTTCTAAATATCAATTTTTACATATTTCATCTATAGCATTGTTGAAATATTAACGACCAACAACCTTTTAAACTAAATTATTCAATTCTTTAAAATTTAGACACTTCATTTAAAAATTTTCAAAAGTTAATCACTTAAATATAAATTACACTTATATTATCACATTAGCATTTCCTCAGATCACATTAGTATCATTAGCATTTCCTCATATCACACCTCTCCACGGTCAATACATAATTTCCTCATATCACATTAGCATCATTTGCTTTCTTACGAAATATAATCTCCATTTCTTTTCAGAACAATTTTTTAATAGTAGGAGGTGGTGTGAGGACGCTGCGGGTGATTTAACACGAAATGACATCGTTTTTGGTTTTTTTTAGGTTGAAACAAAAGCAAACGATGACATTTACGTCTTAAATTTACCGACAATATACTCAAAACTTTTTTACTCCGCCAGGCTTTTCTTTTTTTTTAGTTGATGGATATTTTCACCATCTGGTTGGGTCAGTTGTGCTAGGCCCAAACCCACTCAAAATGACTCATGGACCGATCGGTCCACTCCACAAGGACTGACCTAGTTCCTATCGATTATGCTAGGTCCAGGCCCTAGTCCACACATCCACGACCCACTTGCAGGTGGAAGTCTCCCATGCATATGTAAAGACCTAAACCTAGCATCTGTTTCATATATAAGGTACGACGTTGCCATGATTCAGGTACGAGATTAGAACCCTAACTTTCTCTGCTTTACAGCAACCAAAAACCCTCACAAAAAGACTAACTTGAGTATCGGAGGGGCTTGCCGGATTCCAACCCCGGCGTGCCTTGCTTTGTTTTGCAGGTATTCTCTCACTCAAGACGACAACCTCATGGATCCGAACAACAACGTCCAGCCTCGCCAGAATCAGGCTTAACCAATTGGTGCCCACCGTGGGGCCCGACATTAGGGCACCACGTCCAGAAACACGCAGATTAGTCAGGCGCAGCAGCCAACCCTGATATCACCGTAGTCGCGGCTCTGGCTCTACAGCGGATGGGTTTACAGTTGCCAGCCACTCTCCCATCGACACACCATGACTCTCGTACACAGTCTTCGCACCCGAATGATCAACCGCAGCCTCAGAACCCGAATCAAGAGGAACAGAGCGTAGCCCTAGAGGATAACGTCGAAACCAATACGCATCCGAACTTTCAGAACCCACTAGATGCAAATCCTCCTGCTCCTGTGCATACCTCTCTCACCCAAAAACAGATAGAGGAAGTGGCTGATCTGTTGATTCATCAGATCTTACAGTCTCAGCCGGAACAGCAGCAGCCGTTCGCACGGCAAATTGGTATGATGACTGATCGTCGTCCTACTGAAGCCCTAGAAAAAATCGTGGATGATCGGATTAATGCAGCCATGTGTAACATCCCATCACCGATGGGAAGGGTAATTTGGTCATTTGGGACGGGTTAGGCGAGTGACAATATATCTCGGCA
>JANITW010000006.1:10029132-10062552 GCA_027564335.1 Erythroxylum williamsii | reverse complement strand
GAGTTTGGAAGGTTTAACTTCCCAACAGGTTATGATATCTTAATTTTTAATTTTGGGCGTTATTTAATAATTGGACTTAGTTGTGTTTAAATGAGACTCTTCCAAAACAAGTTCGATAAATTTAAAATCCTAATTAAGATGGTATTTAGTATGTATATCTTATTGTGGGATAACGATGATCTTCTGAAAATTTAACTTATTCTGGTTGATTGGGTATGATTATATATGCTACTGATTTTTTGAAAGATGATGTGACTTGAGTGGAGTCCTTAGAGCTGCGTTGTTTTGTAGTCTTCATTGTCAATGAGAAGTCTTTTTGCAGTTGTAATTTTCTGTGATTGTTTTGGGTGATTTGGATGGACGATCGGTGAATGAGTGAAATCATATATGCTGGATTTTTCTGTTAGTTTAACTTGATTTGAGAGAGTAGAATAATTATTGATGGTTACCTGCATTTTTTTCAGTTGTTGATCAAAAATTGAGGGCAAATTTAGCAGTTGGTTTTCTTGATATGTGTGTGAGTTTTTGTTAGGTTGAAGTGTTGGATTTGTAGTTTTAGGTGTATCACGCAACCTAGGCTGAATTGTTTGTGCTACACCTTTTTTCAGTTGTGTTGTCGATCTGCAGCAACTGCGATTCTTATCTCTAGGCTTTTGTGTGCCTTTTGTCAGGTATTCTCCGTCTCTCTTCAACAATAACAGTGCGCTATACAGAAGGTTGAAAGCGTTGATTTTTACAACCGGGTTTTGTTTTTGTGTGCGTGAATCTTTTGGTGGCTATCTTATTGTTTATGGGATGTTAGTTTTGTGGCTACTAATTATAAGTTGTGGTCTGAGAAAATTTCAGAAGTTGCAACTACTATTCTTGGTCAATAGTGTGATATTTGTTGAGTGAATTGAGTGTTGATTGGGTACGTTTTTTGAAGCTATCGATAGTGGAGATGTTGTGTGAAAAAATTCGACAACTGGTGTGAATTTTGCAGTTTAGATTTCTACAACGTTTCAGTGAAGAAACGTTTATTATTTTTCTGCTGTTGTGGGTGTGATGTTATAATGATAATATCGAAAGATTACAACAGATTTATTGGTAGACAACTTCCCAATCTTTCAATGAAGAAGTTGGAATTATTAGGGAAGTTGTTTTTTTTAATCTCAAGTGTTTTCATTTATGTTAAATTTTGTTTAATCACTTAAATTGTTTATTTTGTTTTGTTATCATTAAACACTGTTTGAGAAAATCCTTTTTTAAGGTTAGTACGAGGCAGTCGTACAATTAGATGTGAATTACTCACAGGTAGTGAGAACGAAAGATAATATCGATGGTTGATTTAATCGATTCAATAAGACGTTGTATAAAACTATTGTCGTTAGTGAAAGTATTAAGCTAGGTAAGGGTCCTGCAGACGTAGGCAAAATATGCTAAACTGTGTTAACAAATTTTATGCGTTGATTTGTTATTTCATTTTTTATTATTTTTGTTTTCTTTTTTGTCAGAAAATTTATAGCGACTGTGACCATTCATAATTTATGCGAAACAACATCCTTTGGAAAATTTTAATTGATATCAGAGCGAGTCACTGAATCAGAACTTAGTATGTCAAGTTGGTGTAGATTCGTGTTTCGCAATTATGGATATAAAAGAAGAGGCGTCAATCATCAGGTCATCGCTATTGGATGGTTTCAATTATCATGTATGAAAGTCACAGACGAGAATCTTTATTCAAGCATAGGGAAAAAGGTGTGGAACTCAGTATTACGTGGTTAGACACATCCAGTTATAACTGATGACAAGGGAGAAGTAGTACTGAAAGATCCATTTGAGCGGATAAGAGCTAAACAAGAGAGAGCACTTGGAAACTCTCAAGCTATGCATGTCATCTTTAGTGTTATTAATGAAGTTCTCTTTTTAATGATATCAACTTGTGAATAAAAAAAAGAAGCCTAAGACATTTTGCAAACTATATATGAGTGATCAAAATCTATGATAGGTTTAAAACTTCAGATGTTGGTTGTGAGATTTGAAAAGCTAAAGATGGATGAGAGTGAAACCATTGGAAACTTCCTTGAGAGAATGCGTGACATAGCAAACCAAGCACATCAACTCGGAAAGAAATACTCTAACATAAAACTGGTTAAGAAGACATTGAGATCGCTACTTTCGAGATTCATACCGAAAATTGTAGATCAAAGCTCATGATATCAATGTATTGTCATTGGATAAGATAATTGGAATTCTTAACAATTTTGAGATGAATTTGTTAAGGGACAAATAAGAAATGAGCAAATGATTGGCATTGCAAGCTGAAATCGATAAAGTTGTGAATGACATAGAAGACGAATCCGATAAGAATGAGGATATGAAGTTATTGACAAGAAATTTCAATAAGTGGTTAAAGAAAGTAAAAAAGGATATATACAATTTTAGGCAAAATGGTAGGAGCTCATCAAACAGTAACTTCAAACAACAAGCTAAAACTTAAATGGGTCAAAGAAAGATGAAGAAAATTCAATATCATGAATGTCAAGGCTTCGGATATGTGTAAGCAAAATTTGTTAACACTTTGAAGAAGAGAAAAGGGAAGGCCTATATGAGCACTTGTAATGAGAATGAATCCGAAAGTAAGTATGGTAATGAATAAGAAGTTATGAGTAGTGTTGCATTAGTTGCCTTATATAGCAAAAGTCAAGTTGCTTGCTTAACAACAACCAAAAGAAGAAGAAACTAATGATGAGACCATGGATAAATCATTCCAAAATTTTGGAAAGAAAAGATGAATCAACCCAAAGTTCAATTTCAGATTATGACAGCGATTCAGATTACAAGAGGGAGGATATTTGCAAAGCTTATGAGTTAATGCATGCTAAATGGGTCCAAACATGTAAGAAAAATGAGAAGTTGAAGGAGGAAAACTCTACCATGAAGAACATCACTCAAGACCTTGAGCTTAATGAAATAAAGTTGAAGCTGGTCAATGTGGAAAAGGGAATAAGAATGTTAAATAAAGGTACCAAAAAGTTAGAAAAGTTGTTAAAATTAGTAAGATTAAAGGAGATCTTCAAGACATTGGTTATAAAGGTGAAAGTTCTAAGTCTAATGATGAGAATAATGGCGCAACCAAATCTATCTAAGAAGAAATCTTAAAGAAGAATTGGAAGTTTATACCAACATGTCATTTTTGTGGAGTTATCGGGCACATAAGGTCAAAATGCTACAATATACTATAAATGATATTTCAAATGAGTCAAAATCGAAAATTTAAACATTCTTTGATAAATTTCCAACAGTAATCCATGTTATCTAAACATATTTGGGTTAAGAAAAATCAGCCTCACACATCAGAATAGACACACAAGGGAGTTAATACCAGAAACTGTCCAGATCCACAATTAGTTGTTACTGGAAAAGATACCAACTAGACATCTAATGATAGAGATGATGTGATGAGGAATAAGCTCAAGTTTGAATTTCTCCGAGGAGCATGGGGACTGTGTGCTTTATATTTTTAAAGTATAGTTTGATGTTGTTTCTTAAAAAAAAGGATTGAAAGAGTTAATATTTAGACTTTTTGAGTTTTTAATTTATAAGGTTTAGGTAATTGGTGTTTGTCTAACTTTCTCTTACTTGTTGAATAGTATACTTGATGTGAGAATGAGGTTCTGCTTGATGATTTGAGAATTTTTGCTTTTGGGTTATGTCAAGAAAAAGTTGATACTTAGTTGGAGACTTGTAGGAAGATTTGGTTTTTCTATAACTTGAGGTTTTTCAAGTTTTATCTTGATTTCTCTCTGTATTGTGGATTGTCTGAGTTTGAGCAATATGTTTTCACATGGTTTATATAAGGAGGAGATTGATTAATTTTGATTATGATTCATTGCATGCATTTTTGGGAATTATAAATTTAATCAATCATATGCGGATAACTTTGATGTGAGCACTAATATGTTGGCTCATGTTTTGACTGATCGTAAATTGTCATTTTGGTGTACTTATGATTCTTCCTCTACAACTACTGATGATTTTTATGCTTCTTTATTATCTGAGATTGATTGCATTGAAGACATTCTTCATTTTGACATTATTTTGTCCCAAGGGGAAGATATCATATTATTTTGGTGATTGTGTCCATTCGAGATATATGCTGACTATTAATCTTGCTTTTTGACATCTTTTGTTCCAACGAGAAGAAAACTGTGTGGAACATGTTTTTATTAATTTTAGATGATTGCGTATGATTGAAACTCGTTGACTAATTAAGAGACAGTTTGTTGATTGATAATCTAGTTAAATGATTATGCTTGAATTGAAGTTCTACATCCAATTATCTCCTTTAGGGGGAGTTTCATATATGTGATAAATAATACTAAAAAGGGAAAAATTGTTAAGATATAAGTTATGATATCTTAATAATTAATTTTGGATATTATTTGATAATTGGACTTAGTTATATTTAAATGGATCTCTTCCAAGACAAGTTTGATAAGTTTAAAATACTAATTAAGATGATATTTAGTATGAATATCTTATTATGGGATAATGATGATCTTCTGGGAATTTAACTTAATCTTGAGTAGCTGATTGAGTTAAGATGTGATTATATATGTTGCTGATTTTTTGAAAGATGACATTACCTGAGTGGAGTCTTTAGAGTTGCGTTCTTTTGTAGTCTTCATCGTCAATGGGAAGCCTTTTTTGCAGCTGTAATTTTTTGTAGTTGTTTTGGGTGATTTGGTTGGACAATCGATGAGTGAGTGAAATAATATCTGTTGGGTTTTTTTGTTGCTTTAGCATGATTTGAGGGAGCAAAATAATTATTGACGATTAGCTGTATTCTTTCTAACTGTTGAACAAAAATTGAGGGCAAATGTAGCAGTTATTTTTCATGATATATGTGTGAGTTTTTGTTAGGTTGAAATGTTGGAGCTATAGTTTTAGGTGTAACTTAGGGTGAATTGTTTGAGCTACACCTTTTTTTGGTTGTGTTGTCGATGAGCAACAGCTGTGATTTTTATCTTTGAGTTTTTGTGTGACTTTTGCTGGGTATTCTCTATCTCGCTTCAACGATAATAGTGGGTTGTGAAGAAGGTTGAAAGCGTTGATTTTCTACAGCCAGGCTTTGCTAATGTGTGCGTGAATCTTTAGTCACTATCTTATTGTTCAAGGGGTATTAGTTTTATAGCTACTAATTGTGGGTTGTGGTATAAGAAAATTTCAAAAGTTGCAGCTGTTATTTTTAGTCGATAGTAGTATTGATTGGGTACTTTTTGGTGGCTGTCGATAGTGGAAATGTTGTGCAAAAACTTCTAGCAATTGGTAGGAATTTTGTAGTTCAGATTTTTACAACGTTTCGGTAAAGAAATATTTATTTTTGATGGGTATTTTTTTTGCTTTTGTGGGTGTGATTTTATGATGATAATATTGAAAGACTACAATATATTTATTGGTGGACAACTTTCCGTTCTTTCACTGAAAAAGCTGCAATATTAGGGAAGTTTTTTTTTAATCTCAAGTGTTTTCGTTTATGTTGAATTTTGTTTAATCACTTGATTTTTTTTTAAATCCTCTGTTGAAGTTAGTATGAGACGGTCATACTATTAGGTATGAATTACTTTTATGAACAATGAGAATGAGGGATAATATCGATGGATGAGAGAGATGACTTAGTAACACCTTATATAAAACTATTATCGTTAATAAAAGTACTAAGCTGAGAACTTCGCAGATGTAGGAGTTTCGTATGTTAATTTGTTATTTCATTTTTGATTGTTTTTGTTTTCATTTTTGTGAAAAACTTTATAGCGACTACAGTCATTCATAATTTATGCGAAATTAGAAAAATTTCAGCATCTTTCGTACCCTCCTTCCAAGCCAGATCAGTCTTGTAAATGTCAACTACTAGTGACAAAAACAGATGAGAATCCTTGTAAATGTCAAATTCAGAGCTCGCAATAATGTAAATTCCATCTTATTTTCCCGCATCATTTCTTGCTAGTAAAAGTGACCGTGTCTGTTCTCTTGTGGCCTTATTGGCTTCTCTTCTCTTCCAGTATTTATCTTTTTGGAGTGATTATTGGCTGAAGGCAAGCACAATATAATTAAGGACTGAACAATACAGCCAGTTACTTGTAATTATAACTGACTAATCTTATTTTTTATTATTTATAATAAAATTTAATTGATAAACACAAAATTAGACTCAAAACAATTGGGACGGATAGAATAGAGACGTAATGAGTCATTCAATCACCCGGATCGTGCGATTGCTTGCTGCTCTAGCGTCAGAGAAGCAATCAACACTGAAGCCTAAGTTTCAACCACCCCAAACAAACAAAGAAAAGAACAAAAACATCTTTATCGTGTCTAGAAAATCGTCTCCAAAGTTGATATTCTGTAGTTGACTAGTCACCTGTCTTCAAATGAGCAGTGAAGCTTCACCATCATTAGTCTAGCAGGAAGATAAAAGCACTTAAACTCTTTTTTTTTAAATTTTTTAATGAATAACTCCCGCACGAAAACTGATAAAAAAGTTAAAAAAAAATTATCAAGCATGTGCAGATCTAGAATTTATCAAAAAAAGATTAAGAGGTCAGATGATTTCCATGAAAAGGACAACGGAAAAAAGAATCAGAAGATTAAATATATTAAACGAATAGAAAGATTATGACATGACGCTTAGGTTAGCAAAACAGGAGTGACTTGCAAGGGTGTATGATACAAACATTCTAGAATGCTACCACAGCTTACGCCCGAAGAGAGTTTAGATAAGCTACAACTGATGGGTAAACGCTATCACAGAACCAGGCGTGGTCACTAGTTACTACAACATGATGAGGCATCTTCAAAGAAGGGAATGACAACTCAATTCTGCCGTATAAAAGTTGTTTTTCAGTATCCTCCTCCATAACTTCCACTTGCAGGCAATAAATACAAAAGGAAACCAGAGAAAGTTAGTTTGAATCTATTCCAGCAAAAGGTCCAGAGCCAGAGCTGTGAATATCTTCCAGTACGATCATACATGCTCCCACTTTATTTATCATGCAGTTCCCTTTTTGGAAGTACATCACGCCTCCTGAATCTGAACCTGAACTTTATGCCTACAACAGGGGTGCAGACATCCAAATTAACTGTTGGAAATCAATTCTTTAATTGCCATACCAAGTTATACCATTCATCTTCTACCATGAGTATGGATCTATGTTATGCCTAAACCAAGATCTATCTTCTAGTTAACAGGTCAGATAAACAGTAAATGTGGTTGATAATCTGAATAGAGGGTGAGGAAATCATATCAGCAATTTTCTTATAGTATTGGTTTGATTTGATTTTCCTATTGGAGACAGATAATGCTACATTGGCAATAAATTAAAGGTGAGATGAAGAATAGATCATTACCATTGGAGTTTCTTGAAAAGAACTTTAGGACTTCATCAATGACTATAACCTACAGCGCATACATAACATCAGTTCATGGAAGGGGAGTTCATAAAGGTATCCAAAACATCAATAACCATTATCAGGAGAATTCACAAGCAAGATTCATCAAAGGATATAAAAATGAGAAAGGCACTTTCAGAAACAGCTGTTATCGTGTATGATTTTTGAGTTGCCTACTCAGTCACTAGTTGAAACTATTGTATTGAGCACTAGCAACCCCTAGTGATTAAACAAAACCTCAACTTCCTCAACGCCCTCACCCCTCGTCTTGTTGTCTTTAAGGCTAGATCCATGCAATAACAATCTAAAGGAAAATTAAGAAAAGAAGACACAGAAGACGTATTCAGTTAACAGTAACACATGCTAAAGTTTTTTCCGGAATTTCATAAGACTGGAAAACAGACTGTGTAACCCTGATCATAGGCATTCATGCCTGCATGTAACATGGACAACTGAAGAGCAAAGAAATCGTTCAGGGAAAAGAACAACTGAAGAGCAAAGAAATCATTAAGGGAAAAGAAACCTAAACCTAAACAATTCATTATGTAAATGATATCATTGGTTGAAGAATAAAAATCATATAATTTAATAATTGGTAAACTGGGAGCATTGAACCACATACAGGGAATGAAAGATATAGGACAACAGTCCACTCGGCCCAAGATAATGGAGTTACCTGCATGACACCACATTGCACATCAACAAGAAGTTGGATACTAGAGGTGAAAGTAAACAGCTCCAAAATGAATGTGAAAGGGCAACTCGAAAAGAAACAACTTACTGAGAAAAGTATGGATAGCGGATGCACGTATAATATTAGCACATGAAGTAGCATGGTTAAGATAATTGAAGCGACAAGCCATAAATTGCTCCAAGGCGGAATAACACTGACAATGATAGGTAAACTAATGTCAAAAGCTGATGTCAACACTATTATCCAATTGAACTCTCCTTTCCTTTTTCAACCTAACAGACAATTTCTAATCTGGGAATATTGCAAAATTAAATGACCAAGAACTTTCTAACAAACAAAAAGATTATTTAGATGAGATTACACACATGCAGGGAAGTGTACGTGCCTAACTACTAATAGGAACCGTGCGATGTATAATTGAGTTACCTCCTAAATGAATCAAAATGAAAAAAATCTGAATGTGAAAAACAACTCTTTAGCATACAGGAAATCAAACTTAATACTCACAGAAGGGACTGGTTTTCACTGAGATTATTCAAGGCATTAAACATCTCAACAACGACAAGTACTGTCATGGACATGGTTGAAGGATGCTTATCATCAAATATACTGCAAGGGTAAGTTGTCTTCCTTGTTGAGCAAGTGTCAAAGTTCATCTACAATCAATAAAAGCAATAAGAACTTCAGAATGGGAACCAAGAACATCACAATGAGCAGCATTCAAATGTTATCTTTTATAGACAAGAATAACAAACATCATTAGCAATTTAGCATCGCGAAAGAACTAAGTAAAATTTAACTCAATCTGGACTTTTAAAAGCAAGGAAAATAACTTACAAGAAGACAAACCAAAGGGTGCAAATAACAATTAAAAATTGCCACTATAAAGATGAAAAACCAAGCTGTAGAATGAAATAGTTAAACCTCAATCATGTGCAGAAGGCAATGTGATGATAAAAGAAAAAAAGTAACACATTTAAGGAAGCTAACAACAAATAATTTGGAGAACGCCACCAATTAAAATAAACACATAAGAGTAATCAAGGACAATAAATGTGTAATCATGCATAGAAAATCTTCAACCCTTTATAATTGAAATGTATTCTCTTACCAAGTCACTATATGGTAGTTTTGGACCATTGTCAGAGTACATATACCACCACACAAACGCAGCAACCGTCGCAAGACCAACATAGGCTGCATAAAAGGTTATATGCCACACATATTAGGTAGTTGATAATCATAATGTCACACAAAATACTTTTCAAGACCATAAAATAAAATGTTTTAATCTAGAATGCACAACTTCGAATGAGGAAGTTCTCCTATGAATAATTATTAGTAATCACTTTGTGGCACATCAAAAAGGTAGAAAATTTATGTTAAAGTTACAAAGCTTCGAAAGAAATTTTGTGACACTGCCACCCCCTTCTTCCCTCTCTATATTGACATTGAACAAAATTTACAGATAAGCAGCAATATGAAGCATAGACACAGACACGGACACGGACACGGACACGCGACACGACACGGACACGGACACGAACACGAGAACACACCAATTTCTAAAATTTGGTGAACACGGACACAGCATATATATATATTATAAAATTTAGAATTAAGAAAAAAATTCAGAATTCGTAATATAATATATATTAATTGATGTGTTTCAAGACTTCTAACATCTTGATAGTTTATACATATTTGGTATTTTATAAGCCCCTCTCAAAAAACATGGAGCATATTTTTCATTAAGCAATGTCCGAGCAGTCTCTAGATGTGTCCGAGTTGTGTCCACTGTGTGTCAGTGAGTGTCCGACACGGTGCTACATAGCATGAAATTTTAAATTACCTCCAATAACCAAATAACGAAAAAACAACCACCCATTGACCACAGCTTCATTCACCTGCAATCACATAGTAAAGAAAAGAATAATAAGGAAAAAAAAGATAAGAACAGTACTGTTGCCTTGTAATAAAACCCATACCTTGCGAGGTTTGGCTCTCATTACATCAGAGTCTGGCTTGTTAAATCCAATAGCAGTGGCAGGCAGGCCATCAGTAACCAAATTGACCCAGAGCAGCTGAACCTGGAAGCGGTCACAAAAAGACCTAACATGTGCACTTAAGATTCTATAGAAGAAAGCAGATAAGTCAAACAAGAAGGAAACCCACGCCCACAAATGAAAGGCAGTTATATGTAATTTACAGCAATAAGAAAGGAAGATGTATCACAGCTTCCAAAACATTCTTTCAATTTTTTTTCTTAAATTGCAGCTCCAATTTGGCACACATAAAACAAAAAAGAGACAGATATGCCAGAGATGATCTCGAAGTTTCTTTCATTTATCTCGCATGAAAAGAAATGGTCATGACCTCTAAGTTTCTTTCATTTATCTCGCAACAAAGGAGATAGTCAAAATCAGATCAAAATATTCAGATAGATAAAAACTTACTGGGGCCAAAGTATCAGGTATCCCAAGTACAGCTGCCACAAAGATGCAAACAACCTCACCAATATTTGAGGAGATCATGTATCTTATAAATTGCTTTGTGTTGTTGTATATAGCTCTTCCCTCTGCTACAGCCTGCCTAGGAATGAAACAATGAAGTAGTCGAATGAAGCATATTCTTGAAAACATAAACAATTTTGTTTTATCTGCTCATGGTTGTTTTACAATGGTATTATTCTTAACCAACCATAATATTTAATTTGTTTCTGGTTCATAGCACAAGTAAATTATATTGCCTATAGGAAATAGACAATCCAATAAAGAACAGTTGATTATTTCACTGCCAAAAACAAGACTAATGGAACTGTTCTGTGAAGAGAGAGACTAGATTACCGCAACAATTGAAGCAAAATTATCATCAGCCAAAACCATATCTGAAGCACTCTGGTATGCCAAGAATAAAGATTGTTAGAGAATGGGAGAAATATTGCACAATGAGAATTAACCAAATAATCATGCATGCAACAGCTATGCAAAATAAGAAAGTGGTAACCATCTAATTGCTTTACATTACACAGAGACTGACATTTATTTAGACAGGAAAAATGAATCCGTTTACATTAAAAAACAATGAAAACAATAAGTTGAATCACACATCTAGACATTTAGCTTCAGGAGAGGGGAATGAAAATAGCAATAATATGTGTGATTCGGAGGAATCCCAAGTCAAACAAATTAAAGAGTTTAGAAGGGAAGTGAGACTTTTAAATCAGTCTAACACCAATTATGTTCAGAGCTACTAAAACCTCATGAGCCATATATGTTAAGATTTGTTGCCATTGGGTATGTGGCAGTGATTTTTCAGGTTATTGAAGCATGATCAGCGACAAAACCCATGGTTTATGGTCCTATTTTACCATTATGAAATGTAGTATTCCATCAATAAGAGAGGGTTTTGTTTACCTTTGCAACTGCTGTTCCAGATCCCATTGCAACTCCTATATCAGCTTTCTTTAATGCAGGTGCATCATTGACACCGTCGCCAGTCATAGCCACCTTAGCAAACCAGAAGAGAACATACAAAAAAGAAACAACAAAATACTTCTATAGTCACGGAATAAATATTCGAGTGGTGGGCATACACCTATAGATTTATTATAAACACAAAAGGTATTAGGGTATAACAATGACACTGCATTATGCCATGTATGTCATGATATTCTCCTTGTAACACTGTACTTTTAAATAACTCCTCCCTAATTCTCCAGTTAACAGTCCCAAACATAAATGAAAGCTGAAGCTTTTCTCTTCTAGTCCTCAGTACATGCTAGCTCTCAAACGTACATTAAATTCAGCAACATTATACTTATAGTTGTCAATACTTCTTTAAAAGGAATCCTGACTTTACACTTGCAGTTCTCTGTCTGTTGCGTAACTTTCATTCAGACATACATATACACCATCATCGTTCTGAGTATATGATAGAATGAATATAGGATTGCAAAATATTCTACATTGTAAGAGGATTACCACTTCATTTTGATGCTGCAATGCTTCCACCAGCATCCTTTTGTGAGAAGGTTCAACCCTAAAAGAAACCGATGTTTGTGAATCTCCAGAAAACTACATCACAAAGAAGCAAATGGTTGTGGGAAGTCCCAACAGATGACACAGAACACACCTGGTAAAAAGTGCCATACGCTGCAAAGCCACTGTCTGCTGTAACGGAGGAAGTTCTTCAAACTCGGAAGCAGTGAAAGAGCGTCCAATAAAATCTTCAAACGTATCAAAAGCACCAATCTTACGACAAAGTGATTCAGCTGTGGACTGAAGTGATTTCCAATATCAGATAGGCAAGCATTATCGTGGAACAAACATGCATTGAAAGGAGGAAACTGAACTACCTTGTTATCCCCAGTAACAACTATAACGCGTATACCAGCAGTCATGCATGCAAGCATAGCATTTCTTACTTCTTCCCTTGGTGGATCAAGCATTCCAACCTTTTATTGAAGTCAGAAGACAAGGTAAACAAAATATTAAAAAAGGAACCTAATTGAGTTGTAAGAAAGAAAATGCAAATCTAAAAATGTGCTGACAGAATAAAAGGGACCCTATGTGCACTGCAAATACAGGGAGAGACAAGGAAATGACCATTCATGAACAAGTACAAAAGTTCGGGTGATGGGTATTTGTGAGTGTGTAAAAGTGAAGACATGTATGCAATTTCAAAGAGAGACAATCTCAAAAGATGTTCACATATAGAAATAACAAAAGTAGTAAATTTCTTCCTTGTCTTCTCTATGGTTCCAGTGAAAAGCTTGGTTCATGAAAAAAAAAAAAACAGAAGAAAATTAAGGATCATTCAAACCATAATCATATATCAATTTGTCAATGCACATTTAGGGATATATGCAGAAATTCACATAAACATGAGCACAGTGAATATTTTATTGACTTTTGCCAAGAATGCATACCAACCCAATAAATGTGAGGTCTTTCTCATCATCGAAGGATATACTCTGTTGACCCATTGGCATATGTTTTAAGGCAAGTGCCAAGCATCTCAGTGTTTCTTTTCCTGCAAAGCTGATCATAAAGACAGGAGTTCATAAAAAAAAAATCAAGCATTTTGAACATTAATTAGGTTCTTCAAACTTTGATATATACAATAAGATTCTAATCTTGGTAAATGATACATATATTGCACATTAATACCAACAAATAAAGAATATATGCAACTACTGCCTTACAACTTAAAATTGAAAACCAAGACTGGAATGTATTAGAGTTGCGGAAGGGAGATTTCTGCTGTCTTATAAAACTTTCCACCTTGGTCCAATAAATTAAACAATGTTTGCTATCCAAGATATACATGGCCATACATCACAAGGAGAGAAAGAGAGTAAGAGAAATCATCAATAGAACCTTTATTCAAAACAACATTTTTTTCCAATATGAGGCTGGAGGGATATGAAATTGATTGATCAACCCTAACCTGTGGAACCTTGACTCCAGCTCATCACGAATAGCAGTAGATAGTGGGGCAGTAGAACCATCATCATTACAAAGGATATGGGAGCATCTGGAGATAATACTCTCAGGAGCACCTTTTGAGAACATAACCTCCATCTGCTTTCGACTGCATAAAACACTCATCATTTTCCGGTCACGAGAGAATTCCAAAACAGAAACCTGTAACATGTCAAAACTCTAACATCTATCAGTTATATGATCATTAAACAGAAACACGTTGCTAAATCAGTTTACATGGCTACTTCACAATATCACAATTTGACGCAACTACAGACTTACTGTAAACCACTAAATTTAACATAAAGTATTTCAGCAAGATGGTTACACACACACAAGGAGAAAAAGAAGGTTTGATAGTCAAGCAAGGGTAGGGGTTATCAAAGCTGATGAAGTGTGCAAGTAAATACAAACAAGAGGACAATGGAGCTTGGCTCAATTGATTGTCCAATAAACTAGGGAAATTTGGTTAATTAGTCCATTTGAGGTATTTCTTGATGAGAGAGGGGAGCTGGATGTCTATGGCTGGCTGAAAAGGATGCATGGTGTATTGTGCAAGGACTCTTTCTGTTTGTTTTGTTTGATAGCATGAATGGTAGTAGAAACTTGTGAACCTTTCAAAACAGACCTTTAGACTCAAGAATCATGATTTATGAGGCGTGTCATATGCTTTAAGTACATTGTAAGGATACAAAATTGTATATGGCCAATTCTCTGAAGCTGGAAGACACCCGCCTTGAGTTTTTTAAAAGTTAACACTGACGTAGCAATCCGCTTGGATGGAAGGTGGCCATATGTGAGATCTGAAGAGACAACAAGGATGTGCTCACAAGAGCTAGTTTCTGGTGTCAAACAATGAGGTCGGAGATATAAGTAATCGATAAGAAAGCTTGTTCGCATGGGCTCTCTTTGGTGCAAGAGCTTGCTTAGGGCTGGCTCGTACCCTGGTTGGTGACAGACGATAACTTGTCCTATCAGGTTTGTGCTGCCGCAATATGGAATGAGTTTTCAAAGCTTTCAGTGTATAGAACAAAAGGCAATATGGTGCCACAGGTTCTGGCAAACATGATTGTAATTTTGGGATGGGACAAATTTGGGTTAAGGGATTCCCCACTGTAATGATCGAACTACATGTTTCTGATTTTTGGCAATAAATTATTAAATAAGAACTTATCATTCAAAAAAAGAATTAGGGCCAGAGCAAACTACAGTATGAGCAAGAATGGAAGAAAAAACATTAAAGACAAGGAACAAAAGATGAAATTTTTACTAATGGAAATAGTATTCCTTATAATTCAATGACCAAAAAATGAACTGGGAGAAACTTGTGTCAACATATTAAATTGTCGTATTCACTCTTTCTCTTTAATCACTGTGAGCTACTGTAACATACTCTCACCACCTCGTACCTCCCTAAAAAGATTAAACCTTGGTGAAAAAAGCAACTTACAACTGAGCCACGAGGGTTGGGGTATTCACTCTAGTTATAACCACACTAAACAAAAGTTCCCTACCTCCATGTGAAGAAATAAGTGAAGAAGTGTACAAAAAGAAACCAATGTATAACATCATACCTTTTTCAATTGATGTTCCCAGTAGTGATTACAATATGACGCACGCTCATGCTTGCTCAGCATATGCAGAGCAGAAGGCATGGAATCAAAACCAGGAAGGCCAACCTGGAAGAAGACAATATAAAGGCTTAATGACTGAGCCAACAGAACTGAGAGAGAGATAGGGAGAGGGTGAATAAAACAACTGAATACACGCTATAAACAACTAGTTTTATAATTTCAAGCTGCATCTATCAACCTTCTCTGTCAGAACACGAAGAGCTACTTCAGTTGCCTCCCCAATTTTCTCATAGTTACCCTTGTCTGGATTATACTGTAAGACTGACTCATTGCAAAGAGCTGAACACATTGCCATATGAAGAAGACAAGGCAATTGAGCTGGAAATTCAAGCTGCAAAAAGAACCAAATGTCACATAGGTATATAGCTAATAGTAGAACCAGGAAGGGTGAATGCAATAAGCTACTGACATCAATGTTTAGTCATGAATACAAAGAAAGACAGGCCTTTCCATTGTACCAAAGGATACAAAAGATCAAAGCAAGGTTTCAATAAGAAATTTTGTTTTTTCACTAGAAAGTATGGCATCCTGACTGCCATGGTAAGACATACGCAGTACATTCTTTGTATGCTACTAAATAAAATGACCCACACATAATAAACACTTAAATATTACTATAGAATTACAAAGCTTTATGGCTAAAACTTGTCTATTTTGGATGCCACGAAATTGATTTATCAATCTAATTCCCTGCAAGTTGCTTTACCTATCACATCCTTGGTGTAAAGGGTTGAATAATGAAAACATGATTACCTGCATTCCGCTACTATCAAAAATAACACCTTCAGGAGCATAGGTTGTCCCACTGACACTGTACTCAGCTGTTAAAGGACTGTGATGAACAGACTGAACCACACATATCTGTGAGGGAAACAGAATTAGAAAATCACATTATAGACAAACATTGCATATGCCAACAATCACTCACAGCAGCAAATTAACAAGGTATATACACAAAAGCCAATAGCTTTCAAGATTAAATGCTCAGAATAAATGCACTAATGACTGAGACAGACCAGGTTCTTTGATATATATGAGAAAGCAGAGGTTCTCTATGTGGAGCATAGATATATAGAAAATGAAACAGAGGTGGCTTACTCATGCAAAGCTATTTAGGAAGAATCAAGAAGTCAAAAGACAAAAACAAATAGTATAAAGCTACAAATTAGCATTCTTCATTGACGTTTGCTGATAAAATCACCTTTGAGACAGACATCATATTAGTTGTCAGTGTTCCAGTCTTGTCACTACATATTACTGTAGTGCAGCCTAAAGTTTCCACCGATGGCAATGACCGCACAATGGCATTCAACCGAGCCATTCTCTTTGTTCCAAGAGCCAAACATCTAAAAGCAGAGAAAAACATGCGTTATGACAACAATAAGTGCAGGAAAGGGCCACATATAGGTAAAGCTTCATTTGAAGAATACGAAAAAAAACATACAATTGGATGAACTTAAAGTGCTACGTAGCAATGTCACTACTCCATATTCACCTCCAGCAGTGTCATAGTGAAGCAAGTTTTTTCCCCCCCTCTTGAAAGCTGGGGATTGCTTCCCCATCAAAGCTTCCTTCTATGTAAAAGCCTATACTCACTGAAGTACCCTCAAACAAACAACCAACAAATCCTTTTTCTTTTCCTCAAGTGTAAGGGCTCTTAGTCTAAA
The DNA here is from genome assembly GCA_027564335.1 of Erythroxylum williamsii. Lineage (NCBI taxonomy): Eukaryota > Viridiplantae > Streptophyta > Magnoliopsida > Malpighiales > Erythroxylaceae > Erythroxylum > Erythroxylum williamsii. The sequence goes on along the minus strand of JANITW010000006.1, from coordinate 10,045,640 downwards.
CACTTCCACTATAATCTTAATTGGAAATCTAAGGCTAAAGAAGTATAAATTTAATTAAAGTAAAATTCAAGTGCTTACGTTGTAACAACAGCAGGAAGACCTTCAGGTATTGCTGCAACTGCAAGAGCGACTGCAATCTAGGCGGGCAAATCACAATTGTGTAAAGTTGTCAACAAAAGAGTGGAGAAAAGGATAAAGAAATGAAGAAGAAGAAGAAGTACAGAAGAAGAAGACATCAAAGAGAAAACACAAAAAAGGAAAAGGGAAGGAACGAAATGAAATAGAATTTGATATATCTAACAGGTGATACTCTGAAAGCCATCAAAGTATTGCCATGAGCCACAGAATTATACCTTGAAGTAATGGATCGCACCACGCAAAAACCCACCATGGGAAGGGTCACGAAAGTGACCAATGTTTACAATCCAAACCAGTACACAAATTCCTGCAATAACCTTAATGCAAACAGAATTATCAAATGAAACTGGCTTCTTTTCAAACAATAATCAAATAGTAGGTTGAAACAGAAATCTCATTGCACAAAAGACCAAATAACTTCAAGATATTATGTTAGACCTCCTATTACACAGGCTTATTCGAGAAGGGAATAATTGGTGCTAATTGAGTAAAGTTACCAAATACTGTTAGATGCATGGGCTGGTTGTTATATGATGTGCATAAGAGAGTGAGAGAGTAGTGAGTTTGTTGCATGGCTGGCCTTAGTAGCTGGTTAGTATAAATAATGCAATGATTTAGTTAATTTCTAAGAGAATTCTGGTGAGCCTTAGGCTAGGAGAAAGCAGCCACTCTCGAATTTGTTGGCAAGTTATTCTATAACTTGACATTCATTGGGTTACAATTAATAGAACTTCAGTGACTTACTTTTCATCTTGAAAGTATCTAACATATTATGCCTCTCAAGGTTAATTTCTCCAAGTTAATGACATAACTGTGCAAATCTTTATATAGGGGTGGGGGAGGTAATTGAGTAAAGTTACCAAATTCATGGGCTGGTTGTTATATGACGTGCATAAGAGAGTGAGAGAGTAGTGAGTTTGTTGCATGGCTGGCCTTAGTAGCTGGTTAGTATAAATAATGTAATGATGGGAAGAATGAGTTAGTTAATTTCTAAGAGAATTCTGGTGAGCCTTAGGCTAGGAGAAAGCAGGCACTCTTGAATTTGTCTGCAACTTATCCTGTAACTTGACATTCATTGGGTTACAATTAATAGAACTTCAATGACTTACTTTTCATCTTGAAAGTATCTAACATATTATGCCTCTCAAGGTTAATTTATCCAAGTTAATGACATAACTGTGCAAATCTTTATATAGGGGTAGGGGAGGTAATTGAGTAAAGTTATCAAATTCTGTTAGATGCATGGGCTGGTTGTTATATGACGTGCATAAAAGAGTGAGAGAGTAGTGAGTTTGTTGCATGGCTGGCCTCAGTAGCTAGTTAGTATAAATAATGTAATAATTTAGTTAATTTCTAAGAGAATTGGTGAGCCTTAGGCTAGGAGAAAGCAGGCACTCTCGAATTTGTCTGCAAGTTATCCTGTAACTTGACATTCATTGGGTTACAATTAATAGAACTTCAGTGACTTACTTTTCATCTGGAAAGTATCTAACATATTATGCCTCTCAAGGTTAATTTATCTAAGTTAATGACATAACTGTGCAAATCTTTATATATGCAAGCAGGAAGGAGAATGGAAATAACCTTAGCCAAAAAGGTACCAAATTCGTCCAATTTCTTCTTCAATGGAGTGGCTTCCTGCAACAAGTAGGAATAAGCAGTTATAGTAAACAAACTCATAAATGGAAGCATGGTTGAGAAAATAATAGACTTCTAGTAAAAAAATAATGGTCAGATAAGCACTTCAAACACAGATGGAAAGGGCTGAGCACAATTATCCAGAAATGCAGTTCCCCACAAACAGAATTATAACAGTGCCATAGAAAAGTGCATCAGGATGACAATTCCGTAAAGTGGCTGCATCTACTTTATTAAGGCACCAAAATTGGTCATTTTAATGAGAAATATGGATGTATTTAAAGAGAAAAAGGAAACAGAGCCATAATTCCAAAATATATATCCTGGAAAAGAAGCTGGAACAAACAAAAAGTTTATAGCAATCACATCTTCTGTGCGCAACATGGAATCATGTATGCTCCCCATGGCAGTGTTAGCACCGACTCCAACAACAACAGCTCTTGCTCTGCCTGCCACAACCACGGTGCCCTGGTAATCACAATACGTTACAACTGCTACATAATGCAGAACATGTTGAAAAGCATGACAAGAAACAATACATTTACTAAACCCCAAACAAATAATACAACAACCGAGAAAAGTCATACAGCATTATAAGCACAACCAAAAATAAAATTATAAGAGAATGCAATCAACGAAATTTCTCATGTAAGAAACTATTAAACATAATTTTTATCAAGTGTCGAAATGCTTTTGGATAAAACTTGACAGTTGAAGGATTCAACATTCCAATTAGGTTTTGGCATTCCTTAAGCTCACGGAGTTCATCATTTTATTGCTTGAAATCAGAAAACCAAACTTTTTAATAGTAGTAAGGTTAGAAAAAGTCCTAACAAGATAGATGCTACTTCAACTCAACTGAAATAAGTTAAAAGGATATTTGTCGTAGTAAAGGATGTTCTGCTTCATCCCAATCACCACCTATGAACCAGCAGCTACATTCACCTACAATTTTGAAGTTCCATCTCAACCAAAACTGAATAGGGATTCTGTATGGATATAGTTCTTTGTCACTAGAATTACAACCTAAGCAAGAAGATTTACTCTCCTGTTAGTAGACATAACATTTTAAAGTAGTCAAGGTATTGCTCTCCTGATACAAGCTAGCCGGTTCTGCTAGTTATTTCAATCACATCGTATACAGCCTCAGCAAGGTCACATTTCCTCTCCATACTCAAGAGTAAATGTTAGTTGATACAAATCATACCTTGAAATGGTCAAATATTCAACCCATGGGTTATAACTATTAGGCAGAGTTATTCACCTAGAAAATGAAAATGATAGTTAAACCTACTGACAACCCTTCCAAATTCAATCAACTTCACTCCCGGGCCATGCCTATAATGATCATAACCGCAGCCCTAATTTGGCACACTGTGATTGGTGCACAGAAGTGACTGCTCTTATCTTGAATAAAAGACAACCAAGGAACCTAGAGGAAGTTGTAATGAGGATCAAATAACCATATAGGTAATGATATGGCTGAAAAAGAATTACCGAGAAAAGAATGTTTGTCTTGTCTTGGTATACAGCATTTGATGCTACAGTGGAATCAAGCACTTTGTCCACTGAGTAGCTTTCACCTATAATTATCAGAAAAATTATTATGTGGACCAGAACAAGCACATATTAGCATATCGGTAGCAAGTATCAAATAAGTCCTAGCCACCACAATTCCAACAAATACAGGATACTTGGTTAAAAAATCTCAGCTACTCACAAGTAAACAGAAAAGAAACAAACACAGAATACCTCGATTTCTTTTAAGGATAAAATTAGGAAGTAGAGGCAGCATATCCCAGTAAGATTAAAATACTTCATCAGTACAAATGTGTGTGGACTGCAGTGAAACCCAAGCACTGTCTCAGACAGACACTAGTTCACAGAAGAGAAGCTATGGGAGGGAAAGGTTTATTAACCAGATCCGATAGAACTGTAAATTATCACCCGATGCATTACTGGTTCTAGAATAGACTGCCAGAGTTTCGTGAAGTATGAAACCAGTTGCAGCACACCTTATGCACCACTATATCACAAACAGAGAGGTTTTCAATAAAATGGCTTAGCAGATGAATTAGTGACTCTATAATAAATGGACCAGAGTTTCTTAAAGCATGAAGACAGTGCAAGCACACATTATGCACTACTTTTCTACCAGATGACAGTTTTTCATAAAATGGCATAGCGCATGAATTAGATTTTAACAGTCACAATCCAACATACCCAATACAGAAGCATAAAACTTTTCTCAAAATAGTCACTTTTTCTCTCCTACGAAGCTGATTAATGTCATTGCAAGTAAATCTATAGCCATGCAGCATTAAAAGTTTCCTAAAGTCTATGAACATTAGGAGTTAATAAACAAGATTAATCATAATCAGTCCTTTTCTCATGGCAGATGACTTTCAAATGGAATGAAAATTGGGATGAAATAGTTATTGAAGTATCAAAGATAGAAAAAAAACATTAATAAAAAAGAGAGAGAAAAACTGAGGGAAAACCTGTAAGGATTGCTTGATCAACACGTAACTGATCGCTTAGCATCTCAATCATTCTCATGTCAGCAGGAACCTTACATCCCACTATAAATAAGCCAAAACATGGTCAACTCATCAGATATAATGCAGGCATTTTACAATCATTAACTACTATGAACATTGAAAATGCACAATCAACTTACCACTAACTTCCACAACATCACCCGGGACAAGTTCTGTAGCTGGAAGAATGGAAAAGCAACCTGAAATTGTAGTTTTACATCTGTAAGAAATCAGAATGTAATAGAAAAATTATTTATAAACTGCCATTCACCAATAATAAGAGCTTCGATATAGTATAACAAGAGAATAAAAAATCTGACTGCCACAATATCCAGTCTTCTGTTCCTCATTAATCCCTCCTACACTCTTAATGAATTAACCCAAAGGCAAGCACCAATATAGGTAGTTATATGAAAACAGTAAAGTAAGATCAGGTATAGAAAATGGCAAATCACCAAAAAGAAAAGTTTAGAAAATGGCAATGCTTTCCCCACACAAAGGTCACTACAAATGAAGTGATTAGAAATTTGTAATCAAATCGGTAGTTGCGGTAACTAATGAACAATGGCAATAACCTTATCATAAAAAGTCAGGTTCAGAGAAATCTGAATGGTTATTTCGATTTTTTTCCATACCATTTCGAAGCACCGTTGCAATATCAGCTTGATAGGCACGCAACTCCTACAAGCCAGGAAAAGAATAGCAAAGAAATAAAGGTAGATGTTAAGAAAGGAAGCCTTCCCCACAACAAAACCATCATCATCATAAAAAGAAGTACATTATGGAGCATGTAAGGAGGTAAAGGAGCTTACGTCACCTTTATAGTTACTTAAATCTCAAAGTATATGTAGAAGTTCCTTTTGAAAGTTCAGGCACTTAACATGGAAATTCAAAATGTTTTGATATCATAAATGCATTTTAGAGTTAGTGTTAACTCAATTATTGCAGTTTTGGGTCGGTCATAGAAAATTTCATTGGGAAACTAATCAAACAGGTAAAGATGAATTTAAGACCAGTCTGAACAAAGTTTTGCAAGCATTTGAATAACTAGTTAAAACTCGTCCCTTACCTCAAGAGCCTTCTCAGCATTAGTTTCTGTAATCACACCAACGGCTGCATTGGCAACCAAGATCAATAGGATAACCTATAGCATAATACAAAACTCAGATTATTATAATTGCTCAGCACAGACCAAGCATGTAGATGAAGCACTAGAAGTGCACCACCTACTTGTACCTCTGTGTGGTCAATGGTCAAGCTATATCTACATTATAAAGAAATTTGGAGGAATGTGATGGCAGAGCAAAAAGAAATAGAAACCGAACAGCATAACATTCAAAAAGTTAACTTGTAGGCATTTGAGAAGATCAGTTATAAGTCGATCAAGTGAATGAAAGTTTTGAATACTTAAGCATTTCATCCTACAAAAAGGCGAATATTTTTGTTAATACAGACAATTAACCACATCTAAACACAAATACATATAACAAAAACCTATCAGGGAAATTCCACATGAAGACCGGAGTTCTTAACTATTCATCTCACTCGTTGAGGCACGTGTATATATATCTGGCCACAGAGAACTTAATAAATTGGCAAATATGATACGAATCAGGTCAGCTAATTAGAGGGAATTAAAGCTTACAAATGGCTCTAGAAAAGCTGTTAAGCCAGTCTCTCCATTAATCAAAGCCAAAATGAAAGAAACCAGGGCAGCAGCAATCAATATCTTAACAAGCAAATCGTCAAACTGCTTGAGAACCAGTTTCCAAAAGGGAGTCCCTGTAATGATCGAGTATAAGAGAGCAAATTCGCACCATCTATTCGAAAAAGCTATACATGACGGAAGAAGATAATATTTACTTACTTTTTTCTTCAAGCAGCACTGCAACCGATGACCGGAGCAAGCCAACCAAAAAGAAACATCAAATAAGAAAAAATCGCTAAATCAAATAAAAATGACAAGTGCATTCCAATCAAATCTAGTAGTTTTTCATACTAGATTGCTTTTCATTGCATCGATTTGTCGACGAAAACAATATAAGTGCGAGGCTCAAGCATGCAATATTCATAGTTTTGAACTGACGGACAAGACGTACCGTTTTTACCATACATATTAGCATGTAGCGCCACCTGCAAAACAAAAATTCAAATTTCCAATTCATATTAAACAACAATGACGTTCAACTCAGTGAGAACGACTTCAGAAAATGTAATAAGTTCAGTTCAGCTTCAACTCCCAATACCTGAGAGTCGCTCAGACCTTTCGCCGGGTCCACCGCGAAGTAATCCAACACCTGGCCAAATAAGACAAGAGAAGCAAGCACTTTCTTCAGCCACCTCACAATCAAGGACAAACGACGCTGAAATCTTGTGAAGCGAGCGTAATTACCTCCACGACGGATCTGGCGTATGCGTCCTCCATCGAGAGACTTAAGAAATCAAATCAAATCAAATCGGTGATGCTAAGACCGCGATTCCGGTAACTCCAGTCTTGTACCCGTTTCTGGAGCTTCTTTTAACTGTACGGTTCAAGTGAACTAAGCCGTGTTCACGCATGCCTCGTTTGTTTTAGATCTATTGGCGTTCTGTTTAGCTATCAACAGACGTTTCATTCAAGCAATGTCACGTCTCCTTCTTGGACCCTAGGGTTTGGGCTTTTTTTTTAATTAAAAAGTAAGCAGTTTTTCGAATTTTCAATTGGGCTAGAGTTATAAAGGCCGCATAGCGTCAACTCTAAGCAGATTTGATGTTCAAAAGACTAATCTGGGATTCTGGGCCTTTCCAAGTCTCTTACAGAGGAATAATTTTAAAATATAAATAATTCAAAAATAAATACTTGCGATTTTTTTATTAAAAGGTCTTAAGGTCTTTTCTTTTCCTATTGACGACGAGTCGTTTCTGAGGGCTTTTACACATAATACACGTTAGGCGCAACCTCAGAGCTTAGAGAAACGGCACGTCGTAACAGCATTGTTGGGTTAAGAGAAAGACAACAAAAAAAAAAAAAAAAAGGGCCAGTCAATTCCTCCATACGGATCCGGTTCAAATACCCACTTGATCATAACGAATGTAGGCGCTAAAACCTCAAAAACCTAACAACGCCCACTCGCTTTCTCTGTTATGCTCTCTTTCTCTTTGCCTCCGACTCATCGTTTACTCTTTTATAAGCATAAACCCTAACAGAACGACATCGACGTTTAGCCGGTCGATATGCTCGGAGCTGCTTACCGGAACAGCTCAATCGACTGGAGGCCGTCTGCCGTTGTAGCCCTAGCCACCAGCGCCGACGACTCTCAGGTCGCCGCCGCTCGTGAGGACGGCTCCCTTGAGATTTGGCTTGTTTCTCCCGGTGCCGTCGGTTGGCACTGCCAGCTGGTGCTTAGTACTTGTCCTATGTATTTAAGTTCATGTTACTTGTGTTGTTGAGTGAGTTTGGTTTCATTAATAACCTGCGGGTTTTGATTGATTTCACGTGTAGACTATACAGGGATACCCTAATTCGAGAGTTTCGTCTCTTGTATGGTGCAAAGCTGGCTCTAGAGGTTTGCCTTGTGGGAGGTTGTTCTCGTCTAGTATCGACGGTTCGGTTTTGGAATGGGATCTTTTTCACTTGAAACAGAAGGTGGAGCTTTTTAAGATCATAGTTGTTTGCATTTAGTTTCTTTGGACGAAAATAGTCAGAATCACTTGTAGTAAGAACTTTAGTTGTTCTATTGACAATCATTTTCAATAGAATACAGTCGGGAGTGGATGTTCATTTTGAAGTTAGGGATGGATGGTCTTTCTGGTTGCAAACTGCTTTGTTCTCTTTAATCATATATTTTGCTGTTTGATAATGTATTGAATTATCAATGTCATCTTATTCGCTTATGCAGAGTGTGCTAGAGTCTATCGGGGTCTCAATTTGGCAGATGGCTGTAGCACCCTCTAATAATCTGATGATTCATACAGAGTCCCAGCATCTTGGAAATGGATATGTAAAACATATAGATGATGGTAGCAATCATGAATCTAGTGACAGTGAAGATGATTCTGATTCAGATAACATCAATAAATTGTTAGACGTTGAAGATCCATGTGTTGCAATTGCTTGTGACGATGGCTGTGTTCGGCTTTACAGAATTCCTGATTCAGATGAATTCATATACTATAGAACATTGCCTAGGGTCAGTGGTGAGACATCTGAACTTCTAACTATGCTATCTCCTATTATTGCTATAGCTTTTGTGGAAGGTGTGCTAATAATGCTACAAAATTCAGGCCGCGTTCTAAGTGTGACATGGAGCGCTGATGCAACTAGAATATACTCAGGGAGTAGTGATGGGTGAGTCGGCTGGCCATCTTCTGTGTTAATTAAGCTAATGTGTTTACTTAATTTTTAATGCGAATATTGTATAATTAGGTGAACAATCAATCTTGTGGAAGCTTTTTATACTTGCACTGTAGGGCATTTTTCTGTCATTAAACTTTTAAGTTTATCCTATCTTATGCATGGCAGACTCCTTGCAGGTTTATAAGGTGTTGGGATGCTAAAATAGGTCATGAGATATACAGGATCACGGTAGGGCTTGGTGGTCTGGGTTGTGGGGCTGACATTTGTGTGTGGTCTTTACTTGCATTGAGGTAGGAATTGAATCACTGTTATCTGTCTTATGTGGTATGTTTGTTCACCTTCTATCATAGTTCTGCCACTAAGCAATTGTTGTCAACTTCAGATGCGGTACACTTGTTAGTGCTGACAGTAACGGTAGTGTTCAGTTTTGGGACTCTCAATTTGGGACACTTTTGCAATCACATACGTCTCACAAAAGTGATGTGAATGCATTGGCAGCTGCTCCAGGTCATAATAGAGTGTTCTCTGCGGGATCTGATGGCCAGGTATAGCCATTAACTTTGAAGCTAGGAGTTGGGAGAACTGTGATCCGAGTATTTCAATTGCTTTGGAAGAAGTCATTCTTGAACTTGTTAACATAGATATAGATTCTTCTTGATTCTGATCATTGTGAACTTTGGTATCTGGAAACATTAATTTCAAATCGTTTCATTCTTTAGGTTATTCTTTATAAGCTTTCTCATGAGGCAGTTGGATCTAGTGATGATATTTCAACTTCTAATATGACCAAGAAATGGGTGTATGTTGGATATGTACGAGCTCACACACATGATGTTAGGGCTTTGACAGTAGCTGTACCAATCAGTCGTGAAGGTTTGTTTAATGTCATTGTGCAATTATCTTTTATTATATTGTGTGTACCTTGCTATTTGGTTGTGTCTTGATGCTTTTGGCTTTTCTTACAATTTGAAACTATACTTTTAATTAGCAGATCCTTTGCCTGATGAAAAAGTGAAAAGGGTACGTACAAAGAAGAAACCAGTAGAGTTTAATTACCATAAGTGGGCTCATTTGGGTGTTCCAATGCTCATCTCTGCTGGTGATGATACAAAACTCTTTGCCTATTCTGCCAAGGAGTTTACAAGATTCTCACCGCACGACATATGCCCTGCTCCACAGAGAGTTCCCATCCAGTTGGTTCTGAGTACTGTATTTGAGCAGAATTCTTTACTTCTAGTGCAAGCATCTTCTTCCTTGGATATTCTTTGTGTTCGCATCAAAGGTGGAGCTCTGCCAGTCATGGGTTCTGGCTTATCTAAGGGACATGCATCTACAGATTTGGTGGCTCGAATCAAGGCTAAAGCATCAAGAAAGATCATTTGTAGCGCCATTTCTAATGCTGGGACATTATTTGCTTATTCAGATCATCTTAAGCCCAACCTTTTTGAACTAAAGAAAAATGAAGCTGGTAAAGGTGCATGGACAGTTAATAAAAGGAAACTTCCAAATGAACTGCCATTTGCTCATTCCATGGCATTTAGTTCTGATTCTTCACGGTTGATGGTAGCTGGGCATGATAGAAAAATATATGTAATTCCTTTCCTTCCCTTTCAATTTTTTCTTTTTGGTTTTATTAACTTACTTGTTTGAGATGCTCAAGAATGAGGGAACCATTTACTGATCCTGCTTCCTGTTATTTACACTTGTACTGCTGCAGGTTGTGGATGTGCGAAGCTCAGAGCTTGTACAAACCTTCACCCCTTGTCATGAGGATAATGAGGAAGGATCGTCGTCTATTGAGCCTCCCATAACAAAAATGCTTACCAGTTGTGATGGGCAGTGGTTAGCTGCCATTAACTGCTTTGGAGATGTATATATTTTTAATCTGGAAACGCAAAGGTCTGATATAAAACCTTTTGTAGATTCATATGGCGCCTGACTTCTAATAACTTTGTTGTTGTTATCATTGGTTTGTTACTTTGTTTCATGTTGCTTGGTTCTGATGTCTGCTTTTCATCACAAATGAATGTGCTAGAATTGGAGAGTTTATGTGGTTTGGTTTTGAAGAAATTCATATGCATTACCAGACAAGAGGGTCCTGGAGATGTCAAAAGGGAATTAGGAATATAAATAAATGATAGTAAAAACTCAGTAAGGCAGTAAAGCCTGTTTGGATGACTTATTCTATTGGAAAAGAGATCATGATGTTTATGTTTAGAGGAGTATGACTTCTGATTTATCTCTCCTGTGTACCTAATTATTGAGCAAACCAGTTGCTTTCTTGTTAAGAGGCTACTTTCAATTATTGCAGTTAGTTTCATGAACAATTTAATATGCCACATTGCCAGTTATCTATGGTTGAGTTTAGTTGGAACCTATGACAAAGCTTTTCTTTTAATGTGGAGTTGTGAATATACAGATGTTTCTGTTTTTGTGTTCTTAATGATTTTTTTTCCTGAAACAGACAACACTGGTTCATAGCAAGATTGGATGGGGCATCAGTAACAGCTGGTGGTTTTCCCCCTCAAAATAATAATGTTCTTGTTGTGACAACCTCTTCAAACCAGGTCTACGCATTTGACGTAGAAGCAAAACAGCTTGGGGAGTGGTCAATGCAGCATACATTTGTTCTACCGAGAAGATATCAAGAATTTCCTGGAGAAGTCATTGGGCTCTCTTTCCAGCCTTCAACAAGTTCATCATCTGTCATTATTTATAGTGCCAGGTAATGCTTACAGTTTTTTCATTCCTTATTGTAGATGAACAAGTATTAACAACTTTGAATGGAAATGGAAGCAAAGGACTATCTTTAATTACAGATTGAGTTTGCTGTCTCACATCTCTCGTCTAGAGAGAGAGAGAGAGTCTATGTTGCACAATTACTTGTGACAGAAAAAGAAGTGATCTTCACTATTGTTGAGAGGCTGTAAAATGTGATTCAAAAATAAAAGGGATCCTGGTATTTGTATTTAGGTTTTATCCTGAGTTATGGCAGATGAATTCATAACATTCTTTGGTATTTATTTCATCAATGGACCAATTTTCACATGATACAGGGCAATGTGCTTGATCGACTTCGGGATGCCAGTAGATAGAGAGGAAGATGGAGACATGTTACATAGTCCAGTCAAGAAGTTACAATGTAATTCTGTTAATGGGAGACTGAAGCGTAGGTTAAAAGACTGTCAAATAGAGGCTAAGCATAAAAGGAATTTTGAGTTTGTTGCTTTCAGAGATCCAGTTTTATTTATTGGTCATCTTTCTGAAAACTCCATCTTGATCATGGACAAACCTTGGATGGATGTGGTTAAAACATTTGAGGCTCCCCCTGTTCACAGACATATATTTGGGACGTAAGCACGATATCAAAGTTTTTCCATACTTCGGCGGAGAATACAAGCAAGGCAATCAATCCGGTAGCTTTGGATCACAATTTTGTTTTCAAATTACATGGTGGATGGGTTTGGAGGAATGGTGTTGGGATCCATGTATTGTAATGCTCAAATAATTTGTTGATCAGTAAAAGTAGCCATTTTTAAAATATGTTCCTTTTCATATTTGTTCTAATACATGCCTTGATTTGTATGTATATATAGCCAATTTCCAAACCAAGTAGTTAATTTCGGACATGTTATAGAAGATAATTAACATTACATCTGAAGTGAAGGCCCTTCCACTTAGAATAATAGAACAGAACAGTCTCTTTTCGGAAGAATTCCTGTTAGAATGAACTTGGAAATATTTATGATGATACATGCTCATTGCCTTACGGTAATTTTCTAGCGGAAGACTGTCTATGTAGTCCTTTTCATTATCGTTTTTTAGGTGACTACGAGAGATGGAGGATGCATCAATATTAGCATATGGCCTGGGTATGTGTATCTCTGTAGCTCGATGGAAGACACCCTAACTTAGGCTTTAGGCTTATCTGTCCCTCTTGTCCTTATGTTGATCAGCCGATCAATGATTTTATATTTGTTTCGTGGTTCTGTAAAACGGAAGATTAAGGTGTTCGATCATTCACCTGGCTGAATAATGTTGCCTTTTGCATTACAAAAAATGGAACTCTATGAATGCAAAAGCAAAAGCAAAAGGCAAGAAGGTTGTTGTCGATTGACGGGCACTTTCTAAAGACCCCCGAGTCCGAGATTCAATGAATTCGTGCGTTATCTACGATCTCTTTGTAGCAAGAACCTAGGCAACTACCTAGTAGCGGCCTATTGATTTGCACTAGTCTCTGTCTCATACCCAATAATTGTATCCTAGTTTAAGATAAAATTGCATGATCAAGTTATCATCTAATAATAGTTGGCAATTATGTCCTTGTGCTGTCAAGTCATTTCCATGAAGTAGAAACTACAAAAGAAGATGATTGACAGGACAGAGATGGAGGGTTTTATCTGAGTTCTTATTCCAAATTCTGGGTACTCAATCTCAGAATGGGAAACCCTCCAAAAGATGATTTTCAAGTAACACTCCAAATAAACAAAAAAGTAAATCAATTAAAACCACCATGGAGCACTTTACAAGCAAAGTAGTAGCTATGATGAAAGGTGGGGTGCATCTTTTTGGTGGCCTCTTGATGCTAGATGAGGCTTACCTTCTTCTCTTGTTGTCTGGCTCGACTCTAGAATAATGTACCCAATTTACCAAGCCTACCTACTTCTGAAGCTAGGCTGGCAAATAAGTGGAAAAAGGTAGGTCACTGATGTGTGCTTACTAGTCATTTGGTTCGCTCGGCGCATGTGTGCGTGTGGTTGGTTTAGGTACAAATTGTTGTTATGTTCATCAATGATTTAACACCGGTAAACCCAGTTCCTGGATGGACAATGTCTTTCTCTGCACCAAGCTTCTTGTTTCCACTCTTCCTCTCCTATTCTATTCACCCTTTTACTCCTGCTGTGCACATTCCTTTCTCGCCTTGTAAAATGAAAGGAGTGTTTGTGATTGTGATTCTAGTAGGAGATGGTTGAAAATGTTCGCTGCAGGAATGATGCAGATGACAGAGTTTGAACAGCAGGCCTAGTACTTTCCTTATTTGATGTCTATTTGTCCCAAAAGAAGGAAAAAAGGTAGGCGTTAAATACAGAGAAAATAATTAATTATTTTTGTTTTTCAGGTTGTTTCCCTCTGCATTGACAGGAAGGCATAGAAAAACATGCACAACAGAAACGAAAAGAAGAATAAGGAATGAAATCCATTTAAGATATGCTGCCTTTTTCCCTTTACACATTGGTTCCGTCTCTCCAGACCAACTGGCGGTAGCAGAGATGGCAAAAGATGCTGCTAATCATTGCTCTCTGTCACTTCCAATTTCTTCCTTGAAAATTGCCTGTCGCATATTCTCCAAAATCTGAATTAATCCCATGAAACTCTTGTTACAATGTGCTCCAGGTTCATAAATTTCCATGACAATATCTAACCTGGTTCTTTGGAAGCGGATTTAGAGGATTGAAAGAATCCAAATTGTTTTTTAAGTGAAGATTTTCCCTGAGAACAAAATGAAAATGACGTCGGACATTGTTGATTGCAACATCTAATAGCATTCAGAAACTGGAAATTTCCTGGAGGAATACCTTGCAATGTGTTGCAGAGAAACCCTGCGAATATTCCAGGCTATGCTCTTCATTCTTGGTCACTTTCTGTATAACAACATTAAGAACGTAGACACTTCTCTCACAGTTGCGCATATGTATGCAACATTTATAGACATGAACAGGAAGACCATACTAATTAATTATCCTGAAACTTGCCTTATTCAGTACAGGAGAAGTAGCAGTGTCATCCAGGCACTGTTGCTGGTGACTTCTCACATGATCTTTGTTCTTTCTTTGCTTTGTCGACTTGTGGAAGCGGTATTCATCATCTTCACAATAATGAGGCGGACCAGAGGATGCATCTGAAACCATTGACAAGTCCTCTTCTTCGTCCTCCAACTTTGCATGATCTCTACCGCCATTATATCCACCAATTCCCTGAAACTGGTTTTTGGAAATAGAAGATTGATCCAAATATGATGTCCAACCAGACTCACATCCACTACTGCTGCATTGAGAAGTTGACAGATCCATTCTGAATCCTCTCTGTCAAAGACAAACTCCAAACGGGATGACTTATATAGACTCCTTGTTACTAACAGCAATAAGAAATAAAAAGAGAGAATTAATAATGAGTTGCTCTCGGTGTCACTCGATGTTGTTCTCTCTCCATATAAGCAGGACAGATGGAGCAACAGAGCTAAGAAAAAACCAAATGAATCAAATTCAAATCCTAGAGTAGTTTTGTCCTTAGCCCTATCCTTTCTTCTCTCTTATTTTATCTGTTTGTGAATCAATCAAGTCGCAAGTTGGCTTTGATTGTGTACGTATGCGAGAGTGACAGAAGGGAAACAGCAGCAGTCGTTAAAAATTCATGATAAGGGATTTATATATGCACTTGTGGTAATAACACTCGGGTTACAGCGTTAGTCGCCCACAAGAAACTTGGCTTCCAGGGGCTAGCTTTCTTCACCTTTTTCTTTTAAATTTTATCTTTTCCTTCTTGGCAAACCTAGGAGTTCTTAAAGTGCTGCAATTAACGTACAGACAGTAGAACAGTAATTAATATCCACCTCATAGCTTATAGGATATGGAAAGGATGTTGAACTTGGTAGTAAATCCGTGACAGACCATGGGGAAAGGAAACCTTCGCATGTTCTTATACTGTGACAAGCTAAAAGGCTATGGGAGTTTATACCTGTCTAATGAAATTAAAAACCTGAAGGGCTTATTATGCAAAACATTCTGTGATGTCCCTTGCATGTAATATCTATTCTTGTGCTTACAATTTATAATAATTACGGTCCTGAGTCGTTAGCCAAACTAAGGTGAAGCACATTATCTTGGCAGAAAACAGTCTCTTTGTATTAATTGTGAAGTCTATTTTCACTTTCACATTACTTTGAATTCCTATACGAAGCCAGATATTGGTGGATAATAATAGCACACTCACATCTGAAACATATACTTGACACAGACAAATTCCTTCAAGTCTCTGCCATATCAAAATCAGAAAGTAGTAGACAGTGAAACTTGCATTTGGCTATAACTGTGCATACAGTGATCTCAATAGTTTCATGTTACCAGTTTCTTGCTGTCCTATCTCCATTTATCTTTCCTGAATTTTCATGGGAAAAGAAGTATAAGGCCACGCCTTCAACGATTGATGGTGATTCTTTATCCAGTTTGACAGAATTATTGATACCTGTCCATTCGATGAGTGCACAGAACAAAAGCTATAAATTTATCGTCCCCACGTACGCTCGTTTGCTTTAATAATCACTCTTATCACCAAAGTCTCTGTTGACCCTTTTGTTGTTCCCTTCTATTAATTTAAGACAGCGGTCTTAGTCGGCGTCCAAGACTTGCAAGACTCGTGTGCCTGAACTATGATTCCCACTTGGCTTGGCTTTATATTATTTTTAGAGTGATTTTGGGAGAGGTTTTATAATAAAATGAAAGGAAAGTAACACAGTTTTATCTTTTGAAGAAAGTTTTATAACAAAATAAGCAAAAAAAAAGTTCGTTATATTCTAAAAATAATAAATCTTTGACTTGAAAAGAAAGTTTAGGATAGAAATCCTTAATAATTTTCCATAATATCAATTATTTCTTACCCTAATTACAACCAATTCAACATAATAATATTTTTATATAATTAATAATAAAATTTTTATTAATAAAAATAAAAAATATATAAAATGTTATTCTTTAATTGTTTGTTAGAGTGTTGTGACATGTTTTTGATAGGTCACAAACATATTTATATATAAATAAAAATATAAATAAATTATTTTTAAAAACATAATATAATAATAT
>JANITW010000006.1:9860879-9875028 GCA_027564335.1 Erythroxylum williamsii | reverse complement strand
AATAATAAAAAAAAACTATTACATGCCATGTAAACATTAATAATAAAATATAAATAAAATGATAATTTAATTTAATTTTTAAATTTGAATTGAATTAATTAATAGATTCAAAAATATAATAGATTATTAATTTATGTTGAATTTAATTAGTTTGATATAAATTTAAAATTTGAGTTAGATTATCATATAAGTAGTATTTGATTAGTTTATATATAATATTTATGTCACGTGCATTTTAACATTATTTTTAACTGAAATCTGAAAAAAAAGGGATTGCTAAAAAAATAAAAATTATTTGAGTGCAATATAAGAAGTTGATGCAAATATTTTGAATAAAAGCGTAGTTTATAAGTTTTTAGATAGCATTAGAGAATTTGGAAATTTTATTGATGATGAGATATAACCTCCTTTAGAAATACAATTTTAATTTTTATTGTATTTTTAAGTTTTATATTAGGTTCAAATTTAGTTTGAATTATTAGGTCTGATTTATTATGAGTTCATTATATAATAATAAACATTGGTTTATTTTTTATTTCAGTAAAATATTTTATTTTTACATACACTTATAATTTTTACTTTTTATTTATTATATACCGGTTTTATAGTGGTTTAAAACCAGTTGAACTTTTAAACCTTAAACCTTTGCTTTGACTGGTTCGATGTCTAGTCTAGTTTTTAAACTATTGATTGCAATATGTTAGAAGCTTATGTACCCTTTCCAAATAGTTTTCTTGCCTTTTACAAACTAAACAATATTCACAAATTGGTAGATCTATTTGATTTGAATCACCTAAAAGGACTTCTTTAGCCAATTGACTTATTTGATTTTGACCACTATGTCATAGTCTAGTATGCCGTAAAATTGCAATATGATTTAAATTACTTGATGATGTAACTGAGGAATAACTTATATAACTACTTGATAAACAACATATGATATATTAAGACCATCCAAGAAGAGCACAACCACTCTTAAAATTATGATATGATTATAACTACTTTTGGTAAACCAAATTCCAAAAGCACCTCACTTAATTTATCAAACTAAGTACATGAAGGCTATTTCAGTCCATATAAAGAGTTTTTAAGTTTATAAACCTTATCACACTCCCCCTGAGCAATAAATATAGGTTTTTACTTTATATAAACTATTTTTTCTTGTAAATTCTCATGAAGGAATGCATTTTTGTCATCTAATTAATGTAACTTTAAATTATTAGTAAAAACTAGTAAAACAATTATATTCATTAAATTAAATTTGGTAGTAAGTGAAATAAACATACACAAAAGAAAATTTTAGCAAAAGACTTAAGAATTTTGATATGAAATAAAAGATTCTCGTAAGTTGCTTTTATTAAGTGCCTTTTTTTTCCACCTTAACATTAATGACATGCCTTAAGTGGAAAAGGAAGACTAAGATAACAGATAAAAATAATGTCATCACTCTATCTTATTAAAAGAAAGACAAAAAAAAAAAGTCTAACGATCGTTGGGTAAGTAAACCCAGTAAATGATCTAAGATTACCTCCGAAAATTCCCTGACCACAGGAATATCCTATGATCTAAGACTCACCTCCCTTATATCTATAATATGAGCTAAATATATCCCACATTCATCCAATATCAATCATTTAATAGTAATGGTTGAGATCACACAAGTTGGAACCACTTTACAATCCCCCCATAACTAAAACTTTTAGTTTACCCTAAAACTCTATCATCACCTCCTTTATATAACAGTCCATTATAGCCTCATGTTGTGGCAATTTGTTCATCCTAAGAGTCACATCAAACTCCCTCAATCCATTACTATCAAGTGAATTGATAGCCTACTCCACCAATCCTCACTAGATCCCCTCCTCACACTGTTCACTACCACAAAATCTCCTAACATCAACCACACTATCAGGTCATATTCTAATGGACTAACCTCCCCCAGAACTCTAGAGGCAAACTTTAAAAAAATGTAGGAATATGTAGATCTTAGGTCTATTAACACATAAGCCTTAATATTAAATAATGAAATCATACTAGAAATGACATCGTTAGTTACGGGTGCCTCCTCGCTCATCATATGGTATATCCTTGCCTGAGTTTGACCTTATACTAAGGATATCCCATTAGTACTTGCAACCACTGTTGGTCTACATTAAGCTCCTTTACCACCACCTTTACTACTAACTCTTCCCAAAACTCTATCGAAACTAAAAGCACCATTCTAACTACTGATCGTCTTTTTTACCTTTACTCCCAAACTCCTATATATTGGCAAACAACTCCTCTATAAATGTCACCTCTCTCCACATATATAGCATGCTTGACTGATTACAGTAGGTCCCCAATATGGTCCTTTGTGAACTCTTCCGTAGGTATCATAACTTTGTACCTTTCCAAGTTTTTTACTAAAAGGTCTTCTAAACGTTTGACTAACCCCTATATCCTATCCAACAGATGGTGCACTAGTAGTACTATGTTGTCCTAAATCCTTTCGAGCTCCTTGATCTCTACCAAACCTATAAAAACTACCATTCCTGCTGGATGTAACATCGACTCTTCTAGATCCCCTCGCACCAGTAGACCACAAATGACTAGCTCCCTTCTTAACAGATAGACTTTCCTCTTTGTAGTGACTTTTTAGTCGCCTCTTTATCTCTCCTCTCTTTTTGTCCTTGTTTTACCACATTCTCTACTCAGAGTGCAGTCTCTAGTAACTTTTCAAAATCATAAGTAGAAACTATCAAAACAAACAAATCTTCATTCTCAAACCATATTTAAATCGATAAAATTTATCTACTGTGTTTGCCACAGTCTCTAGTGCATACTTAGATAAAACCGCAAAGTGAGTCTCATACTCTACCACTGACATCTCCTTTATTTGAACCAAACTCATAAACTCCATCTTCTTTCGATCCTAGTATATCCAAGGAGTACATTTTGTTAAGTCAAAATGACTTTACATTTATAATTTTGATGAAGAACAAATAATGAAGGTAGAAAAGCAGACGAAGTAGAAAAACAGACGGAGAATAAAAAGCAGACGAAGTAGAAAAGTAGACAGAGAATAAAAAGCAGACGAAGTAGAAAAACAGACGGAGAATAAAAAGCAGACGAAGTAGAAAAACAGGCGGAGAATAAAAAGCAAACAAAGTAGAAAAACAGACGGAGAATAAAAAGCAGGCGAAGTAGAAAAACATACGGAGAATAAAAAAACAGACGGAAGCTAAAAAGCAGACGATAGTTGAAAAACAGACGGAGGATTGAAAAGCAGACGGAGATTAAAAAGCAGACGGAAGCCAAAAGCAAACCGGAAACAAAAGCAGACGATTAAAAAGCAGACGGAAGCAAAAGCAGACGATAAAAAGCAGACGGAGGCAAATTAAGAGTCAGTTCGAGTTAGTTACAGAACTCAACTGATTAACCGTTTCTTTCAAGATTCAAGAAGTAGTTACAGACAAAGGCTATAAATATGAGTCAAAGTCGAAGATTGCAAAGTTAGCTGATCTACATTTACGTGAACCTTAAAAAGCTTACTTGAGAGCTTATTGTGAAAATAGCTAGAGCTATATTACTGTAACAAAGTTCGAAACATCTTTCTGTAAGAAAATAGTACAGATAGCCTGCAGAGGCTAAGTGTAAAAGAATACTGAGTGTAAAGAGACCTGAAGAGGCTCAGAAAGAAAGAATACTTGTAAAGTTGTTGAGAGATAGTGAAATCTCAGAAAGACATCTGAAGACTGGAAGTAGCCCACGGTTTGGGATGAACCAGTATAAAAATTACTGTGTCAACTTCTCTCTATCCTTATCTCTCTTATCGTTCAAAGTTTCGTTTTTAACTTAGTTTTCAAACAAGTTTTTCAAGAATACGATTAACTTTAGTTTACAGTAGTTTCTGTGAAAAGAACAAGTTTATCTTTTGACAAAACGATTTTGAAGATTTTTCAAAAAAGAGAAATACACAATTCAACCCCCCTTCTTGTGCATTTATATATCATATAATAAGCATTGTAATAACGTGTGATTCACTTCAGGTTGGTCTTTTAGGACAGCTTTATTGTTTTGAAACTTTGACCCTTATAGAGACAGAAATTGTTTTTGCATTCTTCATGAAAGATGTAGATCTTTCTTTCAGCTTTCCATTGATATAAAGTTTGCAAAATTTGAAGTTCTAGATCAAAAGTTATGGAGTTTAGAAGTTAGGATGTCTGAGAAGAAGAAGAAGTAGAAAAGCACCGTCGTGTAAAAGCGCAAGAGTGACTTTGAGGGCTAGCCAAAAAGCACCATCTTGCAAAAGCACGACAGTGACTTTGGAAGTTGGATAGTGAAAGTCGCTGTCGTGCAAATGCACGACAGCGACTTTGAAGTTTTGAGAGGCTGATAAACATCCGATAGATTTTTGGCCATAATTTCTTCGTCCGACCTCCAAATGACCTGATTTTTAAAGCTTTGAATTCCTAACATATTTGTATATCTCTCAAATTTATAGCTTTTTGTATTAATTTAAAAAAGATTTATTGAATCAAATTGAGGGGATCGGTTAGAAGAGTATGAGTTGGATATTTTTACTGAATATGTTTCAGTATTTTAGTGATATCTTGATCTACAGAGCTCCAAATGCGATGATTCTTATCTCTAAATAAACTAGAGACATAGAGATACAAATCATATGGAGGAATAAAAATTTAATTCAGTTTCTAATACTTTCAATTTCTTGAGTGAAATTGAGGACAGTGTACTATTTTAGTCTACTAATAGTCTGAAAGTGTTTGGGTCATAACTTTCAAATTTTTGAACCAAATTGAATGTTTTTGGTATCATTAGAAACTTAAGACAATGGAAAACAAATATTATGAAAAATCAGGCTGAAATTCCAGTTGTAAGTTTCCCAAAATCTATTTTGAAATAGAAGAATGAGTTTGCTCACATTTTGTGACTTCGAATGTTGGGCTCCGAAAATGGAGGCCAACATTGTTTGGTATCAGAGCTTAGGTTTTTCCTAGGATTAGAATGTATAGTAGGATGAATTGTTGTGATATGTGATTACTTGTTGCATTATAAATTGATTGACTAAATTAAGTGACATGCACTTCACGTATACATGTAGAAACTAAGATTAAAATGAAATGTAAGCTAATCATTAGTGTTTACATTGAAGGAGTAAGATACCACCTTGTAGAAGGACACGAGGAGTATTGCAAAGATCGGTTGCATCTGACCCTCCACTAAGAGAGGGGGGCATGGATGAGTCTAGAGCCCTGGGAGATGTTGAGTCTCCCGTAGGGCAAAGTAGTGAGCCCATTCGACCACAGATGTAGGAGTCACCTGTTCCGTCAAAACAAGTGCCGCCTTTAGACCCAAGATTGTTTTAGGCATTTACTCAGACTTTTGTCCAGACTATGTGTTAGATGCCGCAATCTTCTGCTCCGATCCCAGTTAAGAAGAGGAAGCAGTTCGACAAGTTGAGAAAGTATGAAACAGTGGACTTTTATGGGACCAATGATCCCCGAGGAAGCCGAGACATGGCTGAGAAAGACGGAATGGATATTGGAGCAGATGGATTGTGAAGATGACGAGAAGGTTGAATATGCTGCGAGTTTGTTATAAAGGGATGCTCTGCATTGGTAGGAGAGTGTCTCGGGAAGTCAGATGAAGTCATCAGGGTTAGCCTGGAAGGACTTCCTGAATGTTTATAAGAAGAAGTATTTGTCTGAAGTGTACATATAGCAAAAGCAAAGAGAGTTTTTAAGCCTCACTCAGAGGAAGATGACGGTGAGCGAATATGAGCGCCAGTTTACACAGCTATCCCTGTATGTAGTAGAGATGAGGATGAGTTAGGCGATTAAGTGTCATAGGTTTGAATCGGAGCTGCATCTAACCGTCAGAGAGAAAGTGGTGGTGTAGAATTTCAGTGATTTTCAACAACTGGTTGAAACGGCACTGAGGGTTGAAAATATAGAAAACATAAAGAGCGCCGTAAACAAGAAGAGAAAGGGGAGAGAACAGTCCAAGAGGGGAGACGATGTTTCTATGTCAGAGAGGAGTGTCAAGATTTTCCATTCACAGTCTGAGAAGAGAAGCAGTGGAGCAAGCAAGCCTAGATAGATGAAAACTGTCTCACATCAAGCCTCAACGGCTGGAGGCAACAAGAGGGGAGATGGGGATAAGTCACCCATTTCTAAATGTGAACATTGCGGAAGGTTTCATAGAGGAGAATGTTACCGTTTGACTGAAAAGTGTTTTAATTGCGGGAAGAAAGGACACATGGCAAGAAAGTGTCCTCAGAATCCAAGACATGAGAGAAGTCAGATGCAAACTTCAGAGAGGGTCGAGACAGTGGGACACAGAACAGTAACGGAAGTGGGTAGTAGAAGTTCTAATGCGGTTAGGAAAGTGAACCCTCCAGAGAGACCGAGGAGACAAACACCAGCTAGAGTGTTTGCTATGATGAGGGAGGATGCAGAGACAACTCTAGAGGTTGTAACTGGTACGGTTAAATTATTTGATGTTGATGTTGTTGTTTTAATTGACCCAGGCTCTACCCACTCTTTTGTTTCATCGGCTAGAATTGTGTATGGTAGGGATTTGAGCCCCTTGAATACTCCTTTGATGGTGAGTACTCCAATCGGCCAGTATATTATTATTAGTCAAGTTTATAAAGATTGTGAGATATGTATTGGTGGAGGACAATTAGTGGTAGATTTGATGCCTTTGAAGATGGGGGGATACAAGAAAAAATCAGAAGTTTGTGTGGATAGATGAATGTTAGAAGAGCTTTGAGGAGCTTAAGTACAGATTGACAAGTGCACCAATTTTAACTTTGCCTTCGGGTAATGATGGATACACAGTGTACAGTAATGCCTCAAGGAATGGATTAGGGTGTTTGTTGATGCAAGGAGATAAAGTGATTATCTATGCTTTTAGGAAATTAAAGCCTTATGAGATGAACTATCCTAACCATGACTTGGAGTTGGCTGTCATAATTTTTGCATTGAAGATATGGAGATATTATCTTTATGGAGTCACTACTAGGGTATTTAAAGACAACAAGAGTCTTAAGTATTTGATGAGCCAAAAGGAGTTGAATTTGAGACAAAGAAGATGTTTAGAGCTATTGAAATATTATGACTTGATGATAGACTACCACCTAGGAAAAGCTAATATAGTAACGGATGCACTGAGTAGGAAGTCCACTATGGCATATGTGGAAACAATGTACCTTCCTTTGTTGAAGGAATTAGCCAGACTTAATATGACATTGAGGCAAATCGAGCCTGATTGTGTATTGGCTAATTTTAGAGTGAGGCCAGTATTGAATAAGAAGATTAAGGAATTGCAGGAATAGGATGAGTATTTAAGTAGGCTTCGAGAAGAGATTAAAAGTGGTAAACCTTTTGAAATAGAGGTAAAGGAAGATGGATTGATAGCATATTGAACATTGAGCATCAAATGCATTTTGTAACTCGTGTTGAAACTTTGATGAAATGTCGATATGTAATTAAAGCTATGTATGAAAGCTTTGTATGAATTTCATTTTGAATTGGAAATGAATTGAGGACTTGAGAGGTTCCCTTGTGTATGTGCTTGTTTATCTTGTTGTTTGCAATGCCTATTTCAAGTTTTCTTAAGGGTGAAAATTATGTATTGCCTTCATGGGAGAAAACTGGGTTGATTTAGGCCATATTGGGCAAAGTGGTCTTCTTAAAAGTTGTAATTCATCCTCTTAGCTTTCCAATGCTATAAAGTTCGTAAAATTTGGGTATTGGAGTTGAGAGACATGATTATTGTAAGTGATGATGCTATATGGGAGGTATGAACATGATAGCTATGGTGAATGTTGAGAGTTTGTGTATTATATGAGTTATTTGAGTTATGATTTGGGAGTTTAATGCATTTACATTGATAATTGAATGTTTATGGAGTGTTTATTACACTTGAAGGGTTGAATTTGGGGAGATTATGAGTGTATATGGTGTTAAAATGGATGTTGGAAGTATTGGAGAGGCTTTGGAAGGTGCTTTGGGTCGCCCATGTCCGTTGAACGGACACTAGGTCCGTTTAACAGACCTTATCAGGTGAAAAAGGACCGTCAGCTGAACATTCTTGGATGAAAAATGGCTTTTAAGCCAGTGTATGTCCTTTAAACGGACATCCTCGGGTCAACTACAGTAAATCATGATTTTGATCAGAGTGGAGGTCGAATATCGATTTGAAGTCTTCATAAGAGTTGTAGATATCGATGTTTTCTTTCCAATGGTCTAAAAACGAAATCAATCTGACATTTATAGAAGAAGTTATAGGAATCGCGCCAAGACATGTTCAGTTGGAATAAGGACATAAACATATTGGATTCTTTTGACCATAACTCCTTCGTCCGACCTCCAAATTGAGTGATTCTTGAAGCATTGGATTTCTAACACGTTTTTCTACCTTTCAAAAAAAATTGGTAACTTTTCGCTTTGAACTAGAATGGATTGATTCAAAGCAATTGAGGGTTCGTTTAAGTAATCCTATAAGGAAACCTGCTTACACTTTTTGACTTCGAATCGGATAGTTAGGCTCTAGGAACGGGGTCCAACACCTTGGTTTGACTTCGGGAATGGGGCCCAACAGAATCAGTGTTTAGAGTATAGGGGGTTTAGTTGGTTTTGAATAACAAAATAACGTAAATTTAAACTCATGAAAGCAATTTAAAGTAAACAGTGAGAAAAATGACAAAATTGATGAGTGAGTTTTGA
Source organism: Erythroxylum williamsii (assembly GCA_027564335.1). Taxonomy (NCBI): domain Eukaryota; kingdom Viridiplantae; phylum Streptophyta; class Magnoliopsida; order Malpighiales; family Erythroxylaceae; genus Erythroxylum; species Erythroxylum williamsii. The sequence goes on along the minus strand of JANITW010000006.1, from coordinate 9,866,293 downwards.
ATCTAGTTCTTGGTTCAATCTCAACCTACACATAAATAAGCACACACACATAAATAAGCACACTTAATCATCTTTTTAATCTCTTAACTCTCTTAGAAACTATTAATTGTAGGTTAACAATAAGCTTTGTTAAAATTGATTTTCCCTTAAGTCATGTTTAATCAAAATAAGCTCTTTGACTAATCATAGTTATCAAGAAACCTATAATAAGCTCTTTATGTTTAATAGGGCAATCACATTACAAACTAGGAAAACAGATTAATCCAGGCAACCACCACACATGCTCGAGTCATTTAACCTATTTTATGCTATTCCTAATGATTCATCACCATTAGTTTACCACAAATGAATTGAAAATACAACTATTACGTATTGTAGTATATATGTTGGCAATGGGTTCATACATAAACAACTTATTGAGAACAAGAGCATTAATCCTCCATACATAAATACCCAGAACAATAAACAAAGAATAATATAAACAATATCTAAAGCATGAGAGTCAACAATACATAATAAAGAGATGTTCAGATTTGATTCTCGACTTTGATTTCACCTTCGAAATAGAAAGAAGAAGGGTTATCCCTCTATGGATCTTAGAGAAGTCAGAGTTCTGCCACCTTTTATGTTCCAAAAATGATTCATATTTTCCTTTTCTACTCATATGTCTATTTATATGAAAAACTATGTTTTCTTGAAGATGCATGATTTGATGCATGACCATACATCACAAAAACAATGCTTCTTTTGAAATTATGCACTAACATTCAAGTTTATGCACAACTAGGCATCTTGCAATACATGATGAATTCTTCATTTTCTTGTATTTTCTTATCCCATATTCACTCTAATCCATCGCCTTTTTGTTCCACAAAGACAAATTTTGAATATCAAGAGGATGGCTTAAGGAATGTGCTTTTAATTCATTTTAGCTCCTTCGTTTCCAACTTGCACCTAAAAACAAACGTGAACCAAAATGAGCATCCTAAGCATTTCATAATATTAATTACAAAGTATTAAAGAGGGAATATATAACCAATTAAGCACACATCAAGTTTGTTACACTTAGCTTTTGTCTGTCCAAGGTCAAAACAACAAAACCAAGGTCACAAACCAAAACACTTTCACATTTTCTATATTTCCTAAGAATAGATAGTCATAAGAAAAGAGGATAACTTTCAAAACCATAACAAGAACTCAGTATTAAATGTCTATATTCATGATCAATCAACAATCATTCCCTTCAAAAACTAAGCAATCTAAGGGTTAGACTTTGAGAATATGTGTTTAAGAATAAGATAGATTGGTAGGTTCACTCAAACACCATTCATGATCAAGACATTCACAATTTTGCATATAATTTAAGTTCTTCACCACTAGGATTCACATGCATAATCATGAATCAAATGAATTTTTAAGGTTGCAAAGGTTAAGGTGAGATGTATTTGGATAGTTTAGTGAAAAAGTCATCAAAGTTAGTGAGGCAAGAAAAACACTAAATATAAAATCAAGCCCAAAAATCAACATTCACTCAAAACTGGCTACCTTCATCTATAATGAATGCAAAAACTCTGTTTTCATAGCTTAGATTCAAGCTCTTACACTATAAATCATCTTAAGTCCAAGGAATTAGAAGGAATCACTCACAAAATTTTATGGTAAAAAAATGTTGTTACTATAAGGGGTGACCCTTTAAAACAACGTCTCCCTTAGTTACATCATAATCAAATCACCCTTTCCATACAACTTTAAGAGGAAAGACTAATATAAAAGATTTTGCAAAACGATTGCTCTTTGATGATTTTATTTAAAACTTTATTTTCTTTTCTTTTCTTTTCTTTCTTCTTCTTTTTTTCAAAATTTGAAAGAAACTACATTAACTATAGAATTCATTAATAAAATATACAATAGCATTTCTTAAATTATAACCAACCTACATATATGCACATCCCCACATTTATACTTTTCTACATCCATAATCATCAACAATCATAAATGCTCCACTACCTTTAAGGCTTAGTGAAAGGACCCATCCCAAAGTTCCATTTCTGGATCCTGAGTAAAGCCCTCCTAGTGACCCTAAGATAGCCCTCCAATCGATATTTGACACAATTGAAGGGTTCCTCCAAAGCTAAGTTGTTCAACTATTTAAAACCCTTTATACTTTATTAATTTAAAGTGCGAAAAATAATGAGAAATTGTTTTATAATTTTATTGAAAATTTCAACAGCATAACAATTACTTTTATAAGATTCCTAATTTTTGAAAAAACTGCACAACATATTTTAAAACAACTATAATATTTCATGTAATAACTCAACTTCTTAAATGGGACCTCAGATCCATATCGTAAGCAATCACAAAAATATAATTATCAACATTTTAAAAAAACATCATTGAGGATCAAAGCCCCCGTAGTTCATTAAATAAAAGATATTTGTAGTTCCATAAATATTCACAAGATCACACTTTTGAACTCTTTCCAAAATAATTTAAAACATATCACATACGTAGCAAAAATTGCATAAACACAGTAGCAATCGACGATACAACTAATCCTTTAGCGAAGTCTCAATTACTACATTACCTGTAAGCATAGCTAGGGTGGTTTGTTTAAAAACATAAAAATAAGGGTGAAAAAATGAGCTCAATGTGTAATTAGTTTACTAAAAAATTGAACTTTTCATAGCAACATAACTACAATATTCCTATACAATCATAAAGCTCATGGTTAAGCATTTATCATAATAATTTATTTATGCATCATCAAATCTAGTAATGGCATAACTTTTCGTAAAACACAATTTCAATTTGTCTAAAATACTAATTTGCAATGTTTTTTTCAAAATAAGCTCATGATATAAAATTTTCCTTTTTCCTTTTTCCTTTTTCCTTAAATAATAAACAAAGGTGGCAATAAGTTTTTTGAAAACTTTTATATTAAAAATAAGTCATCCATTAGAATTGGTACTACACAGTGCTTCTCAAATTACTTTTAAAATAACCATACAGTACCCTAGGCATAAAATCAAGGAGATGGTTCTACATTGCTTACCTGTAATAGGTTAACAACTATAAACTAGTAGTTAAGGAGTTGGTTCTGCATCACTTACCTATAATAAGTTACAAAGCTAGTTCTACATCGCTTATCTGTGACAAATTTTGACTGGCACTTTATATACTTTGTACGCGCAGAGGGCGACTCATTGGGCTATTGGCAGACATAATACCACCTGTTGTTAGTAAATAACACCCCCTGGACACTACCATTCACGATTGGAATACTTTGATTAGTATAATAACATGTTGTAAGCCTAATTGTAGACTAAAAGCATGAAATCATTTATCTTAGTACCTAAAAACTTAAATCATTTCGTAGCTAAAAAGCAACTCATAAAATTTTAAAAATCAATTATATGATCGCCACGATCGTGAAACTGCAAAATGTTGTGTTTCAAATTTTCAACTTCTTTCAATCTCATAATCATACAATTGAAGGCATAAGTTAAAATCACAAGACATCAACTCTTTTGCAAAAAATTTATTCATATAAAACAATTGAAAAACACTCACATAAAACTCAATATAAATGTTCATTTCAAGTTGAAGTTAAAAAAAAACCTTTTGCATAAAAATCAATTTAAAGTACACTTATAACTTGCTAGTTTCCATGTCACCATTTTGAAGGCCTTCAGTTTGCTTTGTTTTCTGATCCAAAAACCTTATACAAATACAATCAACTCTTTAATACATTTTCCAACCAAATAGACCATAATCCAAGTCAACATAATTACTCTCCACATAAACTCCATCTACTAATTTTTCTCCAACTAATAACATAACACTTTATTTAATCATTCCAATACCACAAATACACTTAATTCCATCCTTAACCACATTCACATGGCCATTACATCATAACTATACTTTTATATCAAAAATGTCTTTAAGGCTAAACTAAACATAGTTTAAACTAAACTTTTCCAATTCAATTACATTTCATTTCTAACACTTAAAACCATTCCAAATTCACTTCTATGACATTTTAATATACATGTTTAAGCCATAAAATTTCATTAACAATTTTTTTACTAAATCATGCGCTACGAATTTTAGCCAAAACCAATTCCAAATCAATTCTTCTTTTATTTCTTTACTTCATTAGCATCAAAATCATGCTATGAACATTATAAAACATCAAAGTAGAAATTTGGATCATAATACATTAAAAACTCTAACCATCGCTAAAAACTCATCCAATCATGTCCATGGTTTTTCTTCCATTCTTTCATCCATAAACTAACTTCCTAATGCAATTCATTAATCTTAAATCATCAAATAACAACATAAAATACTTTAGACAATAGATCTCACCTTTGACTAAGTTTGACCAAAGCTCCATGTGTTAGTTTTCTTGATTTTTCTTCTCCTAATTATTTCCAATGCAATCAAACCTACCCATTTTCTTCTTCCTCTTCACCTAGATGGATATGGAACCTTATTATATGCTTGATTGGAGGTAGAACAACATGAAAAATGCTTTGGATCACTTCTCCTTGGCCATGGCGATGGTCGAATTTCTCTTCTCCTTTCTCTTTTCTTTTCCTTCTTTCTCTCTCTTCCTTCCTTTCTCTCATTAATGATCATAACTCACCTTTCTCTCTCTTCTTTTGTTCTTCTTTTTCCACTCTCACATGCACTCTCCATTCACTCTCATGGGTACGTTAAAATAACGAAGCAAAATGTCTTAAGTTTTGCTTTTTATATTCATTTAATGGATTCCATATGTCACTTTCCTATTCGTTCTTTTTTAATGACTCATAAATCCACTAACTTCTTGTAAAAATACCACATTGTCGTTTAGTGAATACAAAAAAGACCAAATTGCCCTTTAATGCGTACAAAAAGACCATATTGCCTTTAATGCATTTAATTCGCCATCTAACTGCATTAAATCCCGAAAATATTCCACAACAGTCTTATAATCAAATTGACTATGAAATACCCAAATTAGGGTCAAACTTATTGATTGGATGTTTAAATTTATTTTTAATTGGTTTTAAATCCTTAATACCCATTATTTTCCAAAAAGTGCATTTTAAGTCCTAAACTTTCAAAATTCTTGAAATCCATCTAATCAAAATTATTTTCAATATGTTTTAATATCATTAGACTCTAATACATATTCTAGACATTTTCAATTATCTTTTTTTGATTTTCGGGGTTGAGTCCCTAAAATCACTATTCCAACAAAAATATTTGTTGGGCCTGGGCCCCGTACGTCCATTCCCGAGGGCGGCCCCTCGGGTCGCGCCTGTGACGGGCGCTCCAAATACTGTCGGACCCGATCCCAACATCCATACATAATTCGATCAGTCGATACACACACATACATTTCTATAACATTCACAACC
>JANITW010000006.1:9811869-9842203 GCA_027564335.1 Erythroxylum williamsii | reverse complement strand
GTGCACAAATGATACTGTGTACCAATCCTATTATGCATGAACAGTCCTAAGTCATTCCGATCCATCTCATCCTATGCTAAATTTACTATTTTACCCTTCCAGTAGGGGGTGGGATGTTACACCCATTCTTTAATTCCCGCTATTTTATCCTCATTCACTGAAAGCCCCCTTGGTGATATAACATGCCCCAAGTAAAGTAGTGAGGTGCACGCAAAATCACACTTCGTCTGCTTCACATAAAACTGCTTCTCTTTCAACAGCTGAAGAACGTGATCAAGGTGCTGCAAATGGAGTGCTTCTGTAGGGCTATAGACTAATATGCCATCGAAGAAGACAAGGACATACTTCCTCAGAATTGCCCAAATAAATCGTTCATCTCCACTGGGAAAGTCGATGGTGCGTTAGTCAAGCCAAATGGAAGCACAACAAATTCATAATGCCCATTGTGCGTTCTGAACGCAGTTTTGTGAATATCATCTGGGTGTATCCGCAACTGATGATAGCCAGCTCGAAGATCAAGCTTAGAAAAAATAGTTGCCCTATCGAGCTCATCAAAGAGCTCTTCTGCCGTTGGAATTGGATAGCGATCTTTCACAGTTACGGCGTTTAGAGCACGGTAATCTATGCAGAATCTCCAGGTACCATCTTTCTTTTTTACTAAAATCACCGGCGATGAATAAGGGCTATTGCTTGGTTGAATTACTCCTTCACTTAGCATCTCATGAACTAATCTTTCGATTTCGATTTTCTGCACATGTGGGTACCGGTATGGCCTCACATTGACCGGTATGGTCCCTGGCTTCAGGGGAGTTATGTGCTCTACCTTCCGAAATGGCAGTAAGGCCTTGGGTACTTCGAAGACTGTTGAGTGGTTCTGGAATAATTTTTGCAAATTCTCCTTTAATTCGTGAGATGCTCCATCTCCAATTTTCACCTTTGTCTCCGCGCCTGCAGGACTTATGAGCAAGTGATAATAAGAAGAAATGGAGTCGGTTTTTTGACTACGAGTGAATTGGCTAAAAGTCATAGATGACATAGACGCTTGTTGGATGCCCTGCAAGGTAATCTGCTGACCCTCTTTTTCTAACTTCATCCATAAATTCTTGTAGTCAAATAGCACTGGTCCCATCGTGGCTAACCACTGAGCTCCTAAAACAATATCTGCACCATAGATTGGAAGTACGTAAAGGTCTATTGTAAAATGGTGATTGTCTACCTGGATTGGGGTTTGCACACTCAAGCCTGTGCATTTCAAGCTTTCTCCATTCCCTACAGTCACATTCATGTGTCTTGACTGTTGTATTGGTAATTTCAGGAAGTGAGCCACCCGTTCTTGCATAAAATTGTGAGTGGATCCTCCATCGATCAATATCAATACGGGTTGCCCAATACCTTACCGTTGAGTCGCAAGGTCGATGGAATGAAATGTCCTTCCAGTGCATGGAAGGATATAGTAGGTATGTCAGTGACCGAGATTCCTTCCTCAACTGTGCAGTAGTCACTGTCCGTTGGGCATTCTGTATTGTTCTCACCGCTGTCAGCTATAAGGCAATTGAATGTTCTCCTGCAGGAATGCCCAGGTGAGAATTTCTCATCACAATTAAAGCATAATCCCTTAGCTCTTCTTGCTTCCATTTCTGCTGTAGTCAGTCGTTTGATAGGCATTTTAGGTAGTGGTGGGGTTGGTAATACCGGGTAGGGTCTCTGGAAGTTGTGTTTGTTAGGTTGAGTTGTTCTCTGTCGAGGGCTGAGATGCATCATAGGCTTTGATGCTCCGAACTTATCTTCAACCATCCTTGCCATGCCAATGGCTTCGGCCATAGCTTGAGGTTTTAAAAGGTATAGCTCGTTTTTAATTTCTTCCTTTAACCCCGAAACAAAACAGTTCAATAAACTTTCAGGAGTCAGTCTTGTTATTCTATTGAACAGAGTAGCAAATTCTTGCATATATGCACTCACGGTAGTAGTTTGAAATAGCTTAAATAATCGGGCTTCGTGATTAATAAAAGGGGAAGGACCAAACCTTATTTCTAAATGATGAACCAACTCATTCTAGTTTGGAATTTGTTGTGATGCCATTACCCACTGATACCATTGGAGTGCAGGGCCGGTCATGTAAAAAGATGCAATAGACAACTTCTGTTCTTCAGAGGTGCGGTGGTAATCAAAGAAGCGTTGAATCTGAAAAATCCACCCAGCTACGTCTTCTCCGGTAAACACTGGAATCTCCAACTTCGGGTGTCGTGCAGTTGCTTTGGTCTGCTCCTGTGGTTCCCACTGTGAAGCATGAACTGCACTAGAGCTGCCTGATAAGCTCGGAGTGGTAGGTGTAGGCAGTAATGGTGGTTGTGGAGAATATGTTATTGGGGATGGTTGTTTTTCCAACCTTGCAAGGGATTGACACATGGATTCTAATGTTTTTTTGAATCATTTCATTTGCAGAGCTCGTCTTGGCAATCTCCTCTGAGTGTTGCAACATTGTGGTAGAATGCTGCTTCATTGTAGTTTGCATCTCGCGGAATTCCTTGGTCAAGGTGTTGATTGATTCCTCCAATGCTTTGTACCTCGTTGTTGTTCCTTCCGCCATGATTACTCTCAATGAAAGCACCAAATGATGGGTTACTAGTGACCGAGAACTTAGAATAGGTAGAAGAGAAATAGAAGAAGAGAGGTTTTCTTAGAAATATTTTTCTGTCTCCTCTTCGTGAAGTCCTTTTTATTAAATAGTTAAGACCGTTACAACAGAATCTGTTTAGCCTATAACCATTTGTGACTGTATTCTTATAATATTCCAGCTCATTACAATATGTAATCGTTTAGTTTTGTTGGTTTCACGTAAATACAAGAGCTCTTCTGCCTTGCCTCTGGGCCTTGGTTCTTCCTTTGGGCCGCTAGTGTTGGTTGGGCTGTAACAAATTCTCTACGTATGTGCTATGCTGCCAGGTATTTCTCAGAACATTAAAAGACTGCTCAGAATCTAATCTTTGTTCTGGTTCAAATAGGTGAGGTACAGAAAAGCAGCAAAGGCTTTAATGCGGCTAAACCCTGACTACTTGAGAACGTATACCACTGCAGAAATTGATGAAATGGAGTGGGAGACCTTGGAGACAGTCATAAGCCTTTGGATCCAGCATTTTGATCTGGCGGTGAAAAAGATTATCGTGTCCGAAAAGAGACTCTGCAACCAACTTCTAGGAGGAATCATGGGAGGAGCTGTTTGGTTGGAATGCTTCATCAAGATTGCAGATAAAATAATGGCAGTCTTCTTTCGATTTGGAGAAGGTGTAGCAAGGAGTAGCAAAGGGCCACATAAGCTTTTCAAGCTTTTAGACTTGTTTGATTCCCTGGAAAAGCTTAAAACAGAATTCGTGGAGATTTTTGAAGGTGAAGCTGGTGCTGATATTTGTACAAGATTCAGAGAACTGGGAAAAGTCCTCATAAATGCTTCAAGCAAAGTCTTTTGGGAATTTGGTCTCCAAATTGCGGGCAATTCATATTGTTATGCTCCACAACAAGACGGGTCTGTCCCGAAACTCGTAAGATATGCCATTAACTATCTAAAGTACCTTGCCACTGAAATTTACAGTGCGCCTATGGCCAAAATTTTACGGACGGAACAAATATGGAATTCTGGAGCTTTATCAAAACCGAAATCAGATGATAATTTGCTTTCACAAGCTGTCACCAATGTCATGGAAGCTCTTCAAAGAAATGTTGAAGCGGAAAGATCGAGCTACAAGGACAAAGTTCTGGCTCATGTATTTGCCATGAATACATACTGGTACATTTATATTAGAACAAAAAACACGGAACTTGGGAAGGTGCTGGGAGAGGATTACATGAAAAGGAAGTACAAGATTGTTGCGGAGGAAGCGGCGTACATGTACCAAAAGCAAGCTTGGGGACCTCTTGTAAGATTGCTAGAAAAAGAGGGTGAAAAGAGACAGGGCTATAACAGTGAGGCCGTGGCTGCTCTGATAAAACGCAAGCTCCAATCTTTCCTGAAAAGTTTCGATGACATAGCAGAGAGGCATGGTAAGTGGTATGCCATTCCTGATATCGATCTTAGAGATCAAATCAGACAAGCGACCATCAAATTAGTGGTTACCGCATACGTTGAGTTTTTGGAGGCGTACCCAAATCTCTTACAATCTAAGTCCTACGTTAGTCCCGAGTCAATCCAAGGTCTCCTTGTTCAAATCTTCGATGGAGATGATGGAAAGATGAAGCAGCGTGATTCGAAGCGTCGGACACGTGCATGACCTTCCATGTCTATGGAAAATGTTGTCCAGGAATTTCGCAAGTCTCGATCGAAAAACGGTGGTCGACTGATTTTCATTTGATTCTTCCACTTCTCAGTACATGCACTTATCGGCTAAGCCTCGAGTATAGAGTTCCTGTTGTCTGCATGTAATAATTATGGCTTAGCATGGCTAAACGGATATAACTGTTAGAATTTACAACAGACTTACGGACTATACGAGAAGGAAAGTAAGATTATATATAAATCTAAGTGAAGTTTTATCATAAAATTAATTGATGATAGGTGAAGTAGTCTACTAGACTTATATGCTAGTCTTCTTTCCTTTCTTTCTCCAATGTGAGATAAATTCTTATTTTATATTTCAACAAAAACATGTACAAATGTAGGCTAACGTGTTTTCTTTAAATTATTTCGATGACCATGCTGTTAGAAAGATACCATCAAAGCATGCGTGCTCATAAAGTTCGATCAATATATATAAATTTAGGAGTTGCAACATGCCAAATCTAGGGAAAATAAACTATATGTGAGAGAAAAGTAGAAACCAGGTGTTATATTTGGACTTTGGGCTTGCATGGAGCCAGTCATTTCTCACCCTGGGCTTCAGGTTGCCATCTCAGAGATCTCACAATGTTTTCAGGGTCCGATCCAATCCAAGCACCAGCCTAATAAGCTTCGAAGCTTCCACATCTCTCTTCGCTGACAAAGAATAACTTCCAGAAGTATCAGTCCCTTCCTTCTATTGAAGAACACGTACATCTCAAAAAAAAAAAAAAAATCCTAAATTCTATTTGCAACATTTTGGAAACATGTCGATGGATAGTTTTTCCTTCTCTGATTTCCCCGAAGACGTGCAGCTCTCTATCCTTTCCTTGCTCAACCCTTCCGACATAGCCATCTTTGCTTGCACTTCAAAACGTTTCGTTTCCCTCTGCCAAGACGAGACCAGCAAGCTCTGGTTCGCTCTCTGCGACAGGCGGTGGGGGTCCAAGACAGAAATCAACAGATGGGCAAACGGTAAAATCTCCTACAAGCTCTTGTATAAGATTCTCAACAAGTGGGAGCATCTGATTGGCTTCTGGCGCCGTTGCGGTCAAGTTCAGCAGAATGCGGTGAATCCTCCGTCGTTAATTTTCTTCGAGTGGGGCTCTTCGTTCCTCTCCGGCTCCAGGGTCTCTCCGTCCCATGACGGCTCCTACAACGTGATCAAGACGCCGTTTTTGTTCATGACCATTTCCGCGGAGGGCCAGATTGTAAATTATGTAGATCCCGATGGACAAAATGACGGTGATTTGATTCCGGTGAATGTTAATTTCATCGGTGACGTGCATTTTAGTGTGGAGGAGAATGCATATAGAAATCTTGACAATGATGATGTGATCAACGAAAGTGGGCCCCTTAATGGTGTACCGGGGACCTCAGAGATGTATCAGTTCTGTGCTAATCGGATGAGTCCTGGTACAGCAGATAGATCCTTTAGGAGGCAGAGAAGGAGAGACGAAGGAAGAAAGAGATGGGAAACAGAGCATTTCTTGAAGATTGTTGATTGCTCCCCAACACCCTCACGACCGCTCCAGGGTTTGTGGAAGGTTGGTGGTAATTATTAGTTTATGGTTTGTTAATTATGATAGTTATGCCCTTTGAAATTAGGATCATGTTTTGCAATTTGTTCTGTTATTGGCATAATGAACTCGTGATGTTCTTCTTTCTTGTCAAATTACATTTCTTTAGAGTACACAAGATGCGACACAGTTTGATTCATAGTCTCTTGCAGGGGCTTTGTGATGAAATGAAAATGGAATTCTATCTTGTGGTGTATGATGGGATTGGCATCTCTTGTCGGAGGGTAGGAGACTTATCTGAGCGGCTTTCCAGTTTTTCTCCGGTGTTTTGGACGTCAAATCATACTCTAATAGAACCTCCATTTTCTCGTGAGGAGCAAAACATATACGATTCTCGGATACATATCCTCCCATCTGAAATCGGAGACGACTTGAAATGGAACGGCTCTTTTGTAGATGATGTTGTCTCACGCATTATGTACATTAATTCGAGTTATGATTTGGTAATTCCGGGCTTAGAAGATACATCTGCAAACCCTTGGCGTGTTGAAGGAAGGATCTGGCTGTATAAAAATGGGACTTTTGGATTTGGGTTTCTTAGGGATAATTTTATTGTAGATCTGAAGCATATTGCTCGAAATAATTGTCTTCTTGATACTATATAGTCATCTGGTGATTGAAAACCTTTGGGATTTTAGATGTACAAATAGATCCGTAGTTAGATGCCGTAATGCTCAATGGCACTGTTCATTACATTCTTCTAAAAATTTGATTATCATATCTTTAGTAGAGTTGATGTTTTGCTACAACATCCTTCATTTCTCTGCGTGAATTGCTATGTGGTGGCATTGAACTTCTTATCAATGAGAAAGCAGGAAGATATTGTAATTTTTATGCGTGTCTTAGTAAAGAATTGTTTTAGAGTTTGATGGCCCTGTTTCAATGCACAGTGTTTACAGATTTAACTTAGAATGCCTTCCACTGTTTCGTACTCAGATGTTTATTTTATTTTATTTTTTTCCAGTAGTTGATTGCAAATGGCAAATGAGGTGCTGGTTGAGTAACAATTTTTCAATATGGTTACGATATCCATTTTTAGAGTTCTTGCATTGATCACTGAATTCGATTTCTGTTTTACCAACGTGACTCTTTATCTGCTTGAGTGCCGTGCTTTACACAAAAGTACATATGACTTCAGGTTGTGTTATTGTTATCGTAGGCATAGCCTGCCGTAATGTCAGTTAGGTAAATGCTCCTCCTCAACGTTTTGGCAGAATGTTTCTGTCGAACACTTCCTGTTAGGTTTCGTAAGTGTCCTGATGAATGTCTTTTTGCTTCCTCTTTCCTCATTTACCCCTTAAATCTGGTGTATTCAAGAGAGAGCCCAGATATGGAGGTAAAAAGTTGCTGCCATTAACGTGAAACAGAATTTCATAAAACGCAATTTACGTCTCACACCTTAAGCTGTTGTCACATGATTACAATCACACAGGGATAGGTCTTCGATTCTTCACATATATTTGAGCATTGTAGTAACAAGTAAAACCAACCAAAACCAACACACGGCAATATCAGGTATGAAGAATTTAGCCTGTCTTATTAGCATAAGCCATTTGGACTGACTGCTGGAGAGAAATGGAGAAACCATGACGAGCAATAGGAATAGGGAGGCAGGACAATACAACGATGCAGATTATGACTCAGCAGCAACTTCCCTTCCATTGGTCTTACCATTTGTTTCCCTCTCTCCATCACCCTCGAGTTGGCTTAAGTTACCCTTCTCCTTTATGAGTTGGTTGTGGTGGTGTTTGCAGTAGAGACGCCCCTCATGAGCAATGTAGTTCGACGGGCTAATCGTACATCCCCCATGAATGCATTTGAAGCAGCTCTTGTGGTAAGGAGTTCCATTCACTGTAACCTTTAGAGCAGAATGACTGTGAGAGATTAGTGTCACAATCACATTAAAAAAAAAAAAAAAGCACTAGAGTGATTGTGTATCAAATTTTATGGACGTTACCTTTTCAGTTGGATACACAGTGTTCTTACATCCAAAACATTTGTCTCTGGTTCCAGCAAACATGTTTGACACTTTAGCTGCTGCAGGTTTCTGTTTGAAGCATCGGAAATCAGAATTAGAGACAGGCCTCTAAAACTCATCCACTGGATATGGGCGTGATAATTTACCTCAGTATCAAGAGGTTTTTCTGGTTTTGCAATCTTTGGAGTGCCTGAAAAGCAAAACTCAAATGGAAGTATGTCAGATTGAGTTAATGGATGAGGAAAATCTAAGGTACTGGTAATTATTGTACGAATGAACTTTTCTCTTACCCTCGAAACTTTTGTCAAGACTTCCAGTTCTTTTGAAGAGCTGATCAAAATGTGGCCTGCAGTAGAGTACACCTTCAAAGGAATTGTAGTTGCCAAGCTGCACATAGATCATCAGTCTCAATCTAATTGACCAAAATAAAGATTTACAACGCTTCCATTCCAAACACAAAATGAATATCAATAAAATATATAGTTTGCAAGAACATTTCCATTGGAATGGGATGCTTCGAGTTGACAGTCCCGGTCAAGAAGCTTCTAGCACTCAGAACTCACAAAAGCTAATGAGATTCAGATTTCAAGATAGAAAAGTAACTTTAAATTCCCAGACAGTGAGTGAATGAAGTTACATAGGAATCTATAGTTTCAGGAGGGAGGATCTAATCTTTAGCAACTTTCCAGGATCTAATTTCATCATCAAACAAGAATCTCAAACTTAATTGATAAGACAAAGCATGGTTTGAATCCTAGCAATACAAGGTTCAAGATTCCTGTTACTTATCCGAACTTGGAGAAAAGATACATGCAATGACAAGGATGAAGTATAAGTCTATGCTTATCAAAAGTATAGAACTAAAAGGATCTACACATAGTCTGTTATGAATCTCGTATCTCACATGACAATAGACAATGGCGTACCTTGAGGGTTCCTTTGCAGTGATGGCACCGAAAACAGGCCTTATGGTAAATACGATTGTCAGCTGTTAACTTGTCCACAAGATAGACAGTCTTGTCACAAGCCATGCACTTCTGGGTAGTTCCTGCAAATGCCATGGTTTCAAGGGAATCTCTCTTTCTTTGTTTCTCTGGAGATGTACCAACTACAACTAGAAGGAACTGAGAAATGGAGATAAGGAATAGGAATACGATAGGTAAGAGAAAAATGTGAGTTGCTGGGGATTGCGGAGACACAAAGCAGAGTCTGAATTATTAAAGTTCAGTGGCAACTTTCAATCACTGCATTCCAGCTTTGAAGCGCCCACCTAACGCTGTCTCGTTAGATATTTTATCCGTTTCCTAAGTACATAGATTAGTGAAATGTTCATTGTTTCAAGTTGGGTTTAATTACTAGTACATGTCTGTTAATTTACATGGGAAAGTTTCGCCTTCCTACGTGTAATGTCTAATCATGGAGATCCCTTCTGGCTTTAATTACATCTCGCAAGTGATCATTTCTGATGAGATTTCTGACCTATTTTTACATTTCTTCCAGGCGTGTCGGACTGGTTACGGATGAAATACGTAGAATTTGCGAACATGCAATGCCAAGGTTTCAAGCATGCACCTCTAGTAGGGCAGCCTATTTAACCGATTTTATTGAAGCATGGACATTGGATGCCGCTAGTCTTACGGAAATAAGGACCACAAAGCTATAGATTCTAGACGATATAAATGGAAAACATGGGGACCATGTCTTGGGTAACAGTCACAGATATTTTGAAGCTTATCCGACCTCAGGAACTCAGTGACAAACTCATCTCTCTATACCAGATCATAGTATTTGGGTATGTAAGGATCTATAAATATCTATGCGTCCATGTCTTTGTTTCAGCTTTTTGTAGCATTGAACAAAGTTTAGAATGTGTAATATCTAGGTAAGTTTTAGTCGGAAATGATAATAAGATTTATAATAAATATAATGAGGAATAAAAATAGATATAATTATTATAATTACGATGATTAGTTATAAATTTTGTTCATCAAATTATAATATATTATCAATCATTTCTATTTATTCTTTACCCTTTTCTTTTTTCTTATATTAACTAACAAAGCATCCTCACTGTAATATACTTGATTCAGGGAAAAGTGGGGAGGTAAGGGCCAAGAACTTGGGCCGTTGTAGCTTGCTCTTTACTGTTTATGTGGACTTAAGGTCTCGTTAGGTATGACGAGTGATGGGTTAAACTGGGGTCCCCCAGATCTAATCCCCTCCTTGTGTAACCAGGCTAAGTAGCATATGGCATGTTCTAACGGTGTTCTCGTAAGTAGAAGTATGTAATGTGCCGCAACAAAAACAACTAGACCGCTCATTTTAACTGATGATTAACAGCCAGTATAACATCATTTCCAATTATGTTTGGTCAGATAGATTGTATTAGGTTCAGGTCCAACCTTAGGATAGCTTATAAGCCGATCGGTCCATTTTTAAGATGTTGAGTTAAACACGGTAGGTATTTACTATGTAAGTTCATAATCTCCTCATAACGCAGGTACGACTCTTAAGAACTTTAATATCCTCTGTTCTTAGAGAAAACCTACGACAAAGAACTGACATAAGCATCAGAGGGGCAAGCCGACGATCAAGCTCCGATATGCCTTTATTATTTTTGCAGGTATCTCCTAGCTGAAGCCAATCAAATTTATGGATCTAAACAACGACGCCCAACTTCACCAAAATCAGACTGAACCAATATTCTATAAAACTTTTAGAGAGTTCAACCTCAGGAGGACATAAGTGAGTTAGTAAGGGGCTCTTTTGGTTTAAGTGAAGTAGCGAGTTCAAACTGTTCTTATATATGTAATCTTTTAAAATTTAGAGTCAAAGCTTTACCTCTCGTAAAGAACCTATCTAATTTAAGCGAAGATTAATCTGAATATGAATGATTTTAAAGTACCTTCTTATAATTGTGATTCTCCTCTAACATTTCATAAGTAACTAAAAAGAAAAACCTTTAAAGAGTTTAGTCTGAAGTGGCCATCATCTTAAGTGATGTGATTTTTGCCTTTGATTGCCGGCTGTCCTTGGACTCAAAAGGTGGAACGCCTACCCTAGGTGTCCCTACACTCCGGCCTGATAAAATGTAAGGGAAGTAAATCACGGTTTAATCCCAGCTAACTTTTTGAAAAGGTGGCCCAATGCTCAATGCACACAAGGAATTATCATATTAGATGAGCTTCTTCACTGCCGAGACTCGCCTGACCCGGCTGTCCTAGTTCGATTATTGGATGCCCTTTGCCGCTTTTCTCAGTGCGCTTAGACATATAGGCTTCATTCTTTGGAGGACATAAGAGACTGATCTCAGGTTCGAGAAGAGATTTACCCCTTCAGTGTCAAGTGGGCATTTGGTCTAGTGGTATGATTCTCGCTTTGGGTGCGAGAGGTCCCGAGTTCGATTCTCGGAATGCCCCACTCTCAGTCTCATTTTTGGTTCTCTTTGACAAGTAATAATATAGTAGGCGTTGAGGTTCATTTTAGACACTTGATGATTAGCAATTAAAAATGTTCAAAGTGTATCGTTAGACGACTGAGAAGCTCAGCTCACAAAGCCATCTTCTTCATATTTCTACAAGGATGGAATCTGAGCCATGAATCCAAGATTAATGTTTTTATCTTGGACGTTTAGTCTCAGGTCAGCTTTGGATATCACAAGATCGGTTTCAATGAAGAATCGACAAATATATACTAGTTGTTAGTAGTCCGAAGACCTGAGGTTGTTAAACAATTTGGAGATTGGCTGAATAAGTAAGAAAAAAAATGGATGTCTAAGGTTGTGATCCACGCAAGGCATAATTAATATTAGTCAGTTTTCAAATGTCAATCCTGAGACAGCGTATTCCTGAAGGCGTCGTCATTTTTGGACAGACACAGCTAAGTCTAACTAATTAAAAGCATATCTACCTGTACAATTTCAGAAAATGGAAGAGATTGTCGAGCAAACGGTCGTTTATTACCATCTGTCCTTGTCTTCCTGCTGCCTCAGGCTTTTCTGGCATCTTCATCAGACCCTGTGAGCAGTAAGATAAACCAATTCTTTGACAAAAACCTGGAATAAAGAAAATATAAAATATTAAGGTTGACTTGGACTTCCAATGCTTGTTAGTCAAATATGTCCCAAACATTGGTGCTGTACAATGTCGATATGATCATAATTGCATTTGCTCCTTGACCGGTGTACGTGGATATGTTTTCCTGGAAAGAAGCTTGTCCTCAGGATTGGATAGGGGGACCTCTTCTTCTAGACAAATAGAATTGGAAACGAAAAGGTATTTTAGATGGGAGTAATTTGTGAGGATTGTTCATTTGGCATTGGTTACATTCGAAAACCTGACTTGTCTCTCTTTCTTTCCTTCTCAAGTCAGCTATAAGCCTAACTCGACACTGCAAAACTAATCTTCCTTACTTGACAAACATGAAGTAGCGACAAACTAAGGAAAAATGCAACTTCAAGTAATTAGAAAATCAGGCAATGTAAGTCGTTCAACTTTGTCCTTTTTGGCCTGTTATTTCCTTCTAGAAGAACAGACCAAAGAGGATGATGTTTACGCAAGGTACTTGTGAATTGTAGCCACTTGTTTCCTTTCCTGTCTGATCTGAATATCGGGTCCTGATAGACTGATAGTTGGAAGGCGGAACGAACCACTTTTATTATTAATGCAAGTAAATGCAAATTTCCTTTTTTTAAGAATTTAAAAAGTTTATTGATGTGGAAAAAAAAGTATAGACTACAGCATTAAAGGACTCTCCTACGATGTGGAAAAAACGTATAGAATACTCTGATAAGTACAGCTTCTATATTAAATGATCTTCCATTCATAAAACTTCCATGACATAGCCTTCCATTTCCCATGGTCTATAGTCTATACATACGAGTATAAATCAGGACGAATCAAAAGAGAAAATGTAATATATATTTTCTCGCCACTGAGGTTGAGGTGAATGGATCGATATGGTGCAATACTTGATTGAATTGCAATTTGCAGATGATGGAAGCACTTCCTATTACTTGGAATTCAAGCAAGTTTGTTTAATACTACGGTATGAAATGACATTAGGGATGACGCCTGTGACAGTTCAAGGAGATCTAATTGCTTACGTACATATAATATAGATGGACACAATTATCTTCTTACCTTAGATCTAGAACCTCAATTTTAGTCGTTGGAAACCAAGATTTGTTGCTTTCACACAACATCTCAATAAAAGCATTTGAGAGGATGAAGATAAACGCAACCAATCCATATACGCATGTGTATATCCAGACCATTTATCAGCAATTGTTTATGCTTAATTCAACATCAGTTTTTTTTATTACAATTAATTCACAATGATTAAGAATTTAAGACAATGAAGTTTGAACATTACATCGTTGTAGCCTCTTTGGATTTGTTTTTATCAAGAAATCAGACCAGAAGCAAAGTCCTAATCGTTGCTAGCTTGCGTCAAGAATCTTATATAAATCATATGTAGCAATCACAAACAAGATTTTACCAACTATAGTTATCATATGATGCTTTCCTTTCTTTTATTTTTTTTCCCCGATAAAAGTTTAAGATTATCTCTAGTTAATAGTCGTCTACCATCTTCCACACAATTACCCTTTTCCTTACTAGGCACTCCAATGAACTAACAAACAATAAAGAAATATCTACTAAATAGAAAACAATGGATGATACTAATAGTATTAAAAAATGTTTTACTATTTCTATTTCAATTTTCGTTAAAAATATACTCTTGCTTTTCCGTAAAGATACAAATATAAAATCATGTATTACCAACTACATAAATTTCACATTTAATCTTTTTATTTCTCTTTATTTATTTTATATTTTAATTATTTACCTTTTTTTGAAGTGTTTTTAATCAATTCGAATCAACTAAATAAGAAGTTGGAAATTCAAATAAAAAAAAGATGTTTGGTTCTCTAAAAATATTTATTGCTAAATATTGCATTCTTTAGTTACATAAGAAATCATATCTTCTTGTATCATGTTAATTAAAAAAATCAAATCGCTAAATTTCTACTCCACCCTCTTTTTTAATAATATTATGTCAATTTTGAAAATATTGATATGACTTTTTTGTTAACTTGTTAATCTTTATATATAAGTCGTGCATCATAGCAAAGTCCCAAAATAAGGCAAAATCTCAAAATCAATAAATACAAAAATAATTTACATATACGAATATACAGAGATATTCTAACACACCCTTTCAAGTTGGTATATGAAGATTTCGAATGCCCAACTTATAAAGGAGGTATTAAAATTGAGAACAACCAAGTGTCTTTGTGAAGGTGTCAGCCAATAGTTTGGTAGTATCCCTTCTAGTCTGCAAGCAATTTCAATTCCCAAAAAAAATAACGAAGTGCTCCTAAATCCTTCATGTAAAAACGTCAACATAGATAATCTTTAAACTTAGCCACTGCAACAAAGTCAGTTCCCGTAACTATCAGATCATTAACATACATCAATACACAAATTCAAGCTCTATTATGAAAATATGTGAATAATGAGGAATCAAAATAGGATTGGTAAATACATACTGCAAAGCGGTAACTAATTTGGAAAACTAATATTGAGGGGCCTATCGTATCCTATAAAGAGATTTTTTCAGTTTACATACCTTACATGTTCCAAGAATAGAAAACCCTAATAGTTGCTTCATTTAGACTTTCTCCTTTATGTCTCCATGTAAAAACGCTTTGTATACCTGTTCATTTGATGTATTTCCCACTTCTTTCTTATTGGTACTGCTAAAAAGTTTAAGTCGTCACCAATTTTGACATAAAAGCAAAAGTTTCTATATAATCAATTCCTCCAGGTTGTTAATTGCCCAAGATTACCAAGTGTGCTTGATACCTTTCCATAATTCTGTCTTAGTTAAATTTGATTCTATAGATCCATTTGTACATGATGGCTTTTTTTAGGGGTAAATCCTTTAAAGTCCAAGTCTCATTGTCCTCTAGAGCCTAGATTTCCTTTCTCATCACCTCTCTCCATTTTTCATATTTAATTGCCTCTAAGAATAGAACAAGATCATTTGCTACTAAAATACTTGCCAAGAAACTTTAATATCTAGATAAGAAATTAGTATATATCACAAAATTAGCTATTGGATAAGAAGTTGTGATTGAGGAAGCCAACTTGGAGTAGGAAAAAGTTGGTGCAATGTGGTTTCTCAAATATTAGGCACTATAAGTAACAAAATCATGTAATAAGACTAAACTCGTGCATTCTCGTTGGCCACTTCTAAGTGTCTTAATTGTGGAGTTTTGTTGGGCACTCTTGTTCGCCACTTTTTCCTGGTCACCATAGACATTACCACCTTGCTGCTCATAATCATCAATCACCTCTAAGGGCTTCTCCACCTTAATCACAACATTTGACTACCCTTAACTTGAAGCATCATGCTCCCTCTTAATTGGAGCACTCGTAGTCTCCTTATCAAACTCATCATCAATAAAGTTGTTCCCACCACTCAGTACGTTCCCGATTGTATGCTTTGTACCTTCACTTACTCTAACTGCATAAGGATATACATCTTCATAGAAAATCACAGCTTAGGAAACCACATATTTGCCTTTTTCAATATTGAAGACCTTCCATCCTTTCCTCCTATAAGGATAGGCTACAAACACACATCATTGACATCTTTCTCCTAATTTATCTTTGTCATGATCCTTATAATGAACATAATATAGACATCCAAAAACTTCCAAATTTTCATAAGAGGGTGTTGCCCTAAACAAAGTTTCATGAGGCGTTTTCTCACTTAAAAGAGATGTAGGTGTCCTGTTTATCAAATATGTGACTGTCAAAATGCATTCCACCAAAACTCAATAAGTAGGTTGGCTTGAATTCTTAAGGCCCTGACAATATTCAAGATATATATGTGTTTTCTCTCCACCCTACTAGTTTGATGAGGGGTTTGTACACAAGAAGTCCAATGCAAATTGCCATTTTTTCAGAATAAGTCATTGAATACTTAAATTCAGTCCCATTATCACTACATAGTATTTTTACTCTTTTTGCAAATTATCGTTCAACTATAACATATAAAATTTTAATTATTCATGCCACTTTAGACTTTTCAAGTAATAGATACACACACATAACACGTAAAAAATATCATCTACTATAGTTAAGAAATAAATTTAACCACAAAAAGCTAGGACCCTATACACACCCCACAAATTACAATGAATTCAAGGAAAACAATATGTTAATTTATTATTACTATTATAAAATGTCTCACATGTCTGTTTAACTTTATAACAAATATCACAATGTCCAAAATTCTCCATATCACTACTTTTATTTTCAATTCAAGAATTTTAAAAAAATAGATATTAAGATGGATGTCCCAACCGTTTGTGCCAGAGATCTCATGAGCTTACATGTTTCAATTTATTTGCTTGGTCCACCACCCTTGTCCAAAAATAATAAACCATATTGCATTGGTTATCTACCTAAATTAGGATCCTCGATGTTTAGTCCCATATCAAACATAGACTATCAGTAAAACTTATAGTGCAATTTAACTCTTGCAACAACTTAGCCACAGAAATTAAGGTACAATTTAAGTTAGGCACAAAGAGCACATTATGTACACAAATATCCTTAATTAAATACAATGTACCCTTTTTTATTGCAGTAGTATTTTTTTCAATGGAGAGGCTTATTGGGTAAGCTGCAATTAATATCATTCAACAAATCTGTATCTACAATTATACGATGAAACATCACCAATCAATAATCCAATTATCTAATTTTTTATTATTGGAAAGACACTTTTATTCTCATGTTTTTGTAGTGTTCAATATATTGATGAGGGTAGTCCACTGTTTTCCACTCAACCTAGAGAAGCCTCTGCGACTCGCCTCTATCATGCCATTGGCTTACTGCCTGCCATCATCATTAGGGCTTGCTTATGCAAAATTGGCATAAGTAGCTCCTCTATGCCCTCACCATGTACCAGTTCCTCTTCCATGCCTAAGTTCATGTCTATTCAATTCAAAATAGTCCTTCGCATCATGCCTAGCCTTCTCATAATGTAAATAACTCCTCATATTGCAAATAACTCCCGATCTTCTCCTTAGTACGTGTTGTCACTAAATATGATCTAGAATTGGCTTGGATAGCGAATTCAATTGCCTCAATTCTTTCCTCGCTACTTCACATTAAGTTTTGGTGTCATTCTTTTTGCACCACCATTGCATAGACTTGACTTATTTTAGGTAAGGATTGTATAGCCATAATGTTCGACCTTATCGTTCAAAGACTGCATAATCAAGTCCTATTAAGAACTAATGGACCGATGCTTCCTCAAGTTGCTTTGTGAGTTTGCCAGTAATATCATAGGTTGAGTTTCCATAATTGCATGTCAAAATTGGTTCATAATTTATAAGTTCATCCTATATGACTTTCAAGTGCCCTTTGTTGGGAAATCGGGTTGAGATCCAATTCTGACTGCAGTGGAATAATCATGAAACTTTTTCGTGACTTTTGATTTCTTGAAAATCAAGATCTATTTAATTTTATAAAATGATTAACATAAATCATAATAAAGCAAAAACTTAATTGATACCTTATTTCAAAGCTTGATCTTTATCTTATTGTATCTCTCGAATCATTTTCGAACTCCATCCGTCTCAACTATCATAGCCGCACAAATGTCCGGCCTTTAACAATATCCACAAAATGAGTTGAGAGAACTTTGTAACTCTTATAGAGAGGATTAAGCAAGAAGTGCTAGTTTCATAAAACTTAAGCCCATTTATAATAATCTTTGGACGTTATAGTAATTTAATTGAAATTAAATTCTAATTTCAATTAAACTTTAATTAGAATTACAAGTAATTCTAATTAAATACCAATTATGCCCATATAAGATTCAACATCTCATATTGATCCTTATTAAATATCCCATATTTAATCACAAAATTTCTCAAACTTTACAATCAAGTCCAACTTGATTAAATTAAATTTGCTCTCTTCAACCTTTTTATATGTAAGACCTATTAGGTTCTCAAATATATTGACAATGATTATAAAATCTAATTTTAATTCATATTAGATAAATTAAAACTCCTTTTAATTCATCTTTAATTCTCCAATTAAATAATTTATAATTATAGATCAAGATTAGCATCGAGCAACACATTATAACCACCCAAATATTTAGGAATATCAAAATAGTTTTAACTGACTTTTCCGTGCATAATTGTTCCGTATAATTCAATCCTTTCATTATACAATGTTTCGATTATATATAGAGCATGGAATTAATATCTACTCTATTTTGAGTCTAATCATATTAGTTTTCCGGCATTAGCTATTGATTCAATTAATGATATTTATAAACTATTTACAAAATATCATTTCATATTAGCCAAGGATTTCTTGAATTGATACTAATCGAGAACAAAGAAACATTCTCTCTAATTACTTTAGGGTGATGAATCATATCTTGATCACTCAACTATCTTCATATAGTTCATGCTACATCCAATGGCTACCGATTAAACAACCTATGATTAAATAGATTATAAGTAGTATCAAAATATCGCAATTCCTATACAAGATAACTTTGATGATCTCAAGTCAAATGATCACTTATACAATCATCACAGTGAGAATTTCATAAACATACAAGTAATGTTCCAAATAGATTTCTCATATTGGGTCTATTCAGTGAACTTGTTCTCTAGCAAGCACCTACACGTTTGTTTAAGTATCTATATACTTTAACCTATGATATCAACCATTTCCTTCATAAGGAAAAACAAAACGTGTGCTCGTCTTTTTATGTTCGATTAATGTCCACTCTTAATGGAACAATGACTAGAAACATTTAGGAATAATATATAAATGCAATATGAATCTCATAATTAAATCTCATTATAATTTCATTTGCAATGTACAATTATCCCATGGACTTTATCATATACATCTAAACATGTATAAGATAAAGAACACCTTCAAATAATTTGTCACTAAACTACAACTAAAACAACTGGCTTTAAAGTATAAATCAACACCCTTAATATGACATTTCCGATTGCCCATAATATTTTCACTCTTTAAGACCACTCTTCAATTGTTGAACACGCGACCTATGCTCGATCGAAAATCACTATTTGAGTTCATCCCAGAGTTCTTTCACAACCTCCATATAGGTCGGGCTTGGTTCAATTGTATTGAAAATCTACTAGTCATCAATCTTAGGTGAGTCATTAGTGGGTTTGGACAAAATATGCAAATATCCTTCTTATTATAATTTCTCTTAACTTGTAAGAATTACATATAGGTGTTTTACTTTTATTATCAGTTTATCATAAGGCCCACTAAACTCACATCCAACAATAAAAAAAGTGATAAGATAATTTAAAATAACTCAAAAACTAATCAATTATTATATTAAACAATAATTTTCAGAGTTAATAATTTATTAACTGTTGGCGGTACTACTTAAGTTTTAAATTAAATACATGCCTCATGTTAAGAATAGTAAGGATTTCCTTTGAATAAATCACTTGAAATAACTCGTAATAAATTTTTATTACCTAATACAAAGGATCAAATTTTCCAGACCAAGATGTAGACTGGAATCCTGTCCTATTAGAATAAATCAATAAACTAAACGCCCATCCGCTGAGGTTACCTTCCTCTGCCCAAGAAGTCAAACAACACCGAAATCAACGTCGAGCTGAAGTTTCTTCAGTGCGTAGGATATTTATCTTTCAAACAGTTCGTTTGACTATTAATAGGTCACCACGATTCTCTGTTTTGCTGTTGTATTCCACCGTAACAAGCCAATCATTTGCAGCTATCTCCTCTATCTGCAGATATACAAGCGAAATCCATATATACAGGTACCCATCTGAACACGCACTTTTGATCATCACAGAGAAAGTTCCAGCCTCCATTAATGGCAAGTGACCAGATGTTGATTCCCTTCCATTCTGGCAATGATTCTGAGAAGAAGAAGAGGGATTACAAAAAATGCAAATACTCATCTTTTCCAACATCGAGAAAATCAAAAAAGGGCACCAAGACCGCCGGAAATCCTTTCTCGGACCGTGGCCTCGACAAGTTCAAAGAACTTCTTGCTGATATTGAAAAGAAGAAGAAGATGATACACTCTAAAGTGGGTCCTGAAGATGTGTATTATGTTAGTTTTAAATATTCACCTTCCAACGATTGCGTGCCTGTTCTTGTAAAGTTGAAAGATCGTAATGGACAAGATCAGGTCTCGAAGAAGAACACCAAGACTGCTGATTTCAAGGATGATAAGAAAGATAGTAATAACTTCGGTGCTCATGAGACGAAGGTTTTGGATAAGTCGCCGAGAAAAGGGTCTTCAACTCCTGTAGAAAGAATTGAGAAGGGGTCTTGCTGGAATTTAATGTTGAATAAATGGAGAAGACCATCTTTCTATATGCCGGTGATTTTGATCATGATCCTGCTGTTGCTGCTATTTTTTGGTCGATCTGTTGTTACACTCTACATCTCTATAGGGTGGTACGCACTCCCTACAATGATTTCGAAAAAGCCATTAAAGAAGAAAATCTACAAGAGAGGATTTAGTGAGCTTAAGATGGCAAGTGAAGGTTTATCTTCTCCCAAGATCAGCAAGACTAACGCGCCTGCGAAACTTAAGTTCTTCCAAAACCAGAAGAGTTTCTAGTAAGTATGAAGTGTTCTTGTTTTTGTTGTTTTGGTTCAGTTTGCAGGTTTTTGTTTCCTCGTTTTGGTTCCAAATTCAGATGTTGGGTCCACATAATTGTAAATTACAAGCAATATGAGATGAGTTATGGCTACAAGAAAGTACTCCCCATGTTTCTATAGTTCTTCGCAACTCTAATTTCAAGAAGGGAATTGAGCATCTATTCCTTCTGTATATTCGATTGTCTCTTTCTTTATTACAAAAGAGATGCTGACATTGGCAATACTCATCTAAGCAAAATGTATAACAACAAGAGAAGTCACAGGTTGATGATGGTGCCAATGATTTGTGCTAAATACCAGTTCCAAGGATCAGCATAAAAAGGGTGCCACAGTGATTGAATAACCGAGGGAAATGGTACAAAATTAATTTGCATCGTTATCTCAAATGTATTACAAGATTTTGATTTGTACTGATTTACACAGAGATAGAGGTTAGGATATCAAAAAATATTGAATAAAATTATAAATTCAAAAGAAAATTTGAAAATTACTAATCCCTTATTTTTTATTTTTTATAAACTGTAATAAGAAATTATATAACAAAATATTTTTGAAAAATATAAAAACAAATGCCATACTAAGAGATAAATTCAAAACTGATTACATATATGCTAGTTGAGAAAACAAATCCTTTTATGATGTTACCATATATCTCAAGGCCTATGTCTTATATAACCCATTTTGAGTTATATCCTAATATAGTTTTAGTAGGATTTTATAGGCCCTGTTTACTAACAGCAGATTGCATTAACTGTTAACTGATTCTATCAGCAGTTAGCTGACAGCTAATTAATATAACTGATTTGACTAGCAGATAATATCGATTATTTATTTAAAGATGTTTGGTAAAATTAACTGTTTAATATTAACTGTTTATGTGTAAAATGATTTGTAAGGGCATGACTTTAAAAAAGAATTTATAAGGACATGAGTATTATATCTTAGTATTTCTTTTAATACTCTCATAAAAATTTAGATAGAGCAAAAAAAGTCAACATCATCATTTTAAAGTTGATGGAAGATATATATAATAGGACGATAACTCTTTGTATATTCTAACTCAAAATTGATATTAATTCAACTTCAAAATTTAAAATTTAAAATATTAAATTTAAATAATAAACTTATTGTCTTTATCTCTATCTACCTCTATCCTTTTGAGTAATTTGTAATAAGTTTTGGATATGATAATCTTTTAGTTCCTTAATTTCTTAGCCACTGGAAAAAAGCGCTTCTCAAAATCAATGGATTGGTTTCCATCCATCAACCTAATTAGTTGATTATCAAATAGAATTATTAGCGGTTTGATATAGTCAAACAACTAAAACTTTTCAATCCGCTAAAAAATGGTTGATAAACCATTTACCAAACAATGTCATAGTCTGATATTTGCTGATGCATAAGACCTTTTTAGAGAGGCAAGTATAGAGCATGCTCATATCTACCAGTAAGAGCAAGATTACTAATGACTCAAGCTTTCAAGAAAGAAGGATGTTTAGAATGAAGCCGTGGAAGAATAAATGGTGTTATCCCCTTTTCTCCATTACCTAAACTAAATGTGATGGTTTGCTCACATAGAAATGCAGGTTACAAATAGGCACATACAATAATTTAGTTTAGTGGAGCTGTTGACAGATATACTCATAACAAATAGTACAATAATTTAACTTAATAAAGTCATCGCCACATAATGTGGGTTTATAGACACACAAATTCACATAATAATATAATCATAGTGGAAAAATACTTTTATTTTGATGGCAAATCTTACTTGTTTTTCCATTGGATAGGTTCATCGGATGGAGAAAATTTTTCTTTATCATATGTTATGTCTTCATATTTTTGACAAAGACCCTCACAATCTTCTTTGTTTAATTAAGGCATATCTTCATCATGATCTTGGTAATCTTAGAAGTATGGAGGGAGGGATTGAGATAATCCTTCAAGAGCTAAGCCAAAGGCTAGTGTAGGATCAATCCATCCTTTTGAGAAATCTATTTCTGGCATTTTGGGTTCTCCAAGGATAAATTCTCTAGGGTAAGGCCCAAAGGAGGTATATGTAATAGGATAATGATGTTTGATAAAATTATTAAAATCATATAAAAACATGTTAAGAGTCCTCATATCCATATGCTTATGCTTAGGCCATTCAAGATAAGTGTGTCAAAGGAGTGCTTGATTAGGTGTATATATAAGATTTTGCCATGCTATAAGGTCTACGGATCACAAAAAAGCACTATGTGTGTTGTTGGGTTATTTGAATGTCCCATAATTTATATTGATCAATGACATATGATAACTCCTTTTTCTCAATGCTTTAATTGTGAATACAATTCTAAAAAGGTCCATAGGGCAGAAGACTCATTGTTGCAGTCAGAAAGATAGTTATATACCTGAAGAGGAGGAATTGTAATAACACATACAAAAAAAAGCAGAAAGTGCCCAGAGGTACCACTTTGCTTCATATGGAAAAGTCTTAACAATGAAGAAGACAACTAGGTAAGGGGTTTGTATATCAAAGTAAGAGGGACACAAGGGTAGGTTTTTTTTTTCCAAGAAGAGATGAAGCTAATAGAAAATGTTTCTTCTTGCTAGAGTCATTGATTTCCTCAATGATAGTGACTAAAAAAACAGGAACAATAATATCTCTTGTAAAATATGAGAAACATCAAAGGGGTTCTTTTGTACAAGAGGGAAACATTCTTTTCCTATTTGCTCCTCCGGGAAGATCAACCATTATAAAAATAAAAGGGATAGCTCTGGTGGGAGTGAGAAGTTGAAAACTTTTTAGGTCTAGAAAGGTAGTTAGCTATGGTGTTTTGAAGCCTCTTTATGTGTTGAACTAAAAAATTATAATGAGAAAACTAGGCTTTCCATCTAAGCAACTAACTATCTGGTAGGATTTTTTCTTCAAGGTCTATTACCTTTAGAAAAGATGTGTTGTCCATTTCAACAATAAAATGATAAGGACCAAGGTGAAAGCTGAATTTTTCTATCCCTCCTTTTACTACAATAATCTTTTTATAGATCGCATGGTATTATTTTTCTGATTCCTTAAATTGGCCATTAGCATGGCCACAATATAATCTTTTACCATGCACTTATTCTATTATGATCGCACCTCAATATTCTTCACTACCATTAGTCTGTAAGATTCATTCTCTTTTATTAAAAATCTTAAGTAGTGGCAGATGCTGAGAGATCTTCTTTAGTTGTTGTATTAATCATGTTTGCTTTATTCCCTAGAGTGCAAGAATTTTTTAAGAGCCTAGACAGTTAGCTAGTGTAGTAAACAACATAAAGGATAAAGTCTCGAAGACAATTAATAATACCTAAGAATTATTTATCTATTTTGTCGTGAGCTTCTCATTAAGGAAGTTAGACAATTCATTGGCGATGTGTGGGCTTGGTTGATAATGTCCATCATGGAATTTTATACCCAAGAAGTTTATTTGAGTAATACCAATATGAATTTTTTGTGTTGAGAGCATTATATTATTTTTTTGGTGATGTCTGTACATTTTTCCAGATAGCCTTATGTTCACTCCTATTGTTTTAGAACAACAAGATATCATTAATATATACCGGTGCATTGTCTTGTATGGGCTCATAAATCTTTATCATTTCCTTTTAGAACAATGAAGGGGCTACCTTAAGTCTAAAGGGCGTGACTGTTCATTGATATTAGACAGTTGAGATACAAAATACAAATTTATATTTATACGTTGGCTTTATCACCATCTACTAAAATCCATCATTGAGACCAGTTTTTTAGAAACATCGTTGCCACTTTCAAGAATATTATTTGTGTGTTAATCCTAGGTAGAGGAAACCTATCATCTTTAAGCACCAATATTTTCTTTCCCTATATACGTTTTGTCCTTTTTTTAATATAAAATGTTTAACTAGCCCAGTTAGACTTTGTTGGTTTAATCAATCCTTGTTATAGTAGGATGGCACATTCTTCCCTTAACAGAGCCAAATCTTCTAAATTTATGCCTAGATGGGTGGCTTAGTAGGATTAATATCTTTATTTCTTTTAATGGCAATTAGACGAACAATTTTGGGTTTCGACATAAAGGATTTAGGTGATTGAATTAATCATGACTCCAAGGGCAGTATTGCATTAGTTGGTGTCTCGTGCTTTGATATTCCTAGGGGACTTCCTAGAGCCTATATTTGTTGGATAAAATAGTGTAGGGATGGACAAACTCTTTAAATTTGATGCCTTGAGGTAGGATTTGTAATTTATTTACTTAGCAAAAAATGTCCATCCTAATTAATACGTCTAGTCTCGGGAGATTGCTGTCAAGAACTTTCATCCATCCAATGAATTTTAGGAAAATTTAATTCCAATTTTCCCTTTAGTTATGAGATCAATCTTAAAAGACTTACCATCCGTAGTAGTGAAATATTCTTTATGAGATTGTCATGCTTCAAGGAGTAGGATTTAAGGCTTGACTACACTTTTGCAAGGGCTTATGTTTATGTATCCCATAACGTTGATAGTTCGATAGTATTTTCTCATTAGAAGTTGTATTTCTACATAGAGTATAGTATATGATGCAATCTTGGAGTTTGTTTTTAAACGAGGCTCTCTTATCGATTACATGTAATTTGCTCTCCTCTAAAAACATCACTTTCTTCAGTAGACTGATAAATAGGGATTGCAAATTAGGTATCTTCATCTTCAATTGTTTTTTCTTCAAATATGAAATCAATGTCTTCATCATTCCTGAATGGTAAAATATCCTCAATAGATTTCAAAGATAACATCGATCAAACATCTTTGCTTCAGAAGATCTTTTCTTAAAGAATCTGATAATTCTTCTTTTCCTCCTATGAGATCGTTGATGCTCTGCTAGCCTTATCTTGTGGAAACAAGGATGGGTTGGTTGAATAGTACCCATAAGCATAGGTTCTTCTTTAGGTATATTTTCTTTTTGAGCTATAAAAGGTTGTTCTTTCAAAGGGGTAAGGGTTTCTTCAATTTTGGTGTAAGACATAGTTGAATAGACTTTTTGTTTCCATTGAGTCATTGGGGTTTGAGATATTTTTGGGAAGTTATGTCTGAATAATGACTATGACATTTTGAAAATCTTTCCATAATCTAAGCTCTCTAGAGATGATGGACTAGGATAAAAGGCAGGTTTAAAGGAAAAGATCATGATATATGGATCGTATACAATCTTTAATTAGTCTCTAGCTCTATCTGACTCTTCTTTCTTAATTCTTCACAAATCTTAGATATTTCTTTTTCTTTTTTTTTTAATATGGGCCATAATAGTGTTCTTATACATATTTTCTAAATTCTAAATCAAGACAAAGTGTTTGATGAAGCAATTTTTGATGTAATTGTTAAACATGGAATGATATTAAATCTATCTTGGTATGCAAATCTTGTGTTTTTGAATTTAAGCCTTCTAGTTTTGAATTAATATAGTGAAGTACTTTGTTTTGGCCGATTGTGTTTTTAGTTTGCTAATTTAGTATTTCTTCAGTAGGAGTCATAGGTGAGTTAGTGCCTCGCCGAGATACCTGTGTAGGTATAAAAAATGGGTGAGCTGTCACCATAGTAATCTCGTTTGTCTTTTGTTTTAATGAAGGGAAACCTTTATTATACTATTTTGATGGTTGCATCATCAAATAGGGAATTGGTTTCATAAATTTTCCTAGAAAAGTTGGGATGGTTGGATCAATTTGAGATGGCATCAATAGATGGTTATATCCTACTTCTTCTAAAAGTTGATGGAAAAGATATTGGTATTGACCTAGGCTTTTTATACCAATCCAAGGCTTAGACAGTCTTTATACTTGAGGACACTATTAAGGTCCACATTTATGCTTTCTTTTGGTCTTTTGATTGTAATAATCCTCTGCTTCATAATTTCAATCTGTATCTAAAGTATCATCTTCCCATTGTCTATATCCTAAATGACACATAGATGGATCGATATCCTAAAGGAAATGACCATTCATGTGATTGATATAAGAAATGTCCCATTTGCTAACAAAGTGAATCAAAAGGCTACTCCTAGTTTCTTTTTGCCAAAATGCTAAAGAGATCATCAAAATTTGTCTAATCGATAGAGGATTTTCTTACCTAGGACTTTTATAAATTGATTTAACATAGAGATCATTAAGTTGTCTAAGGAGTAGTATAGTAGAAGTATAGATAGAGTGGCAATGAGGGAATGGAATTCCCTTTTCTAGTTGGTTATCCACTTTAGAGGCATGATTTTCTCTAGCTCTTCTCTTGGCAGTTATTTAGGGATTTGTACAATAATAGCATCTTCATGGTATCTATCTGCCACTATATATAAAGTATCAGTGGTAAAGTTTAGGAGTTATAGATATAGAGCATGGCTCTGTAGACAATTTATAATTTGATGATGTAACATAGTCATGATGATTATGGGATCTTGTTTAGCACCTACAATATGGATTGAAATCTTTAATTAGGTAAAGATGGTTGGTCATTTAATTTTGACAATAGTACCCAACCTTAACATTAAACTAAATGACCTAACCATCTTCAATTGGTTAAAGGTCCAATTCTGGATTATAGTTGCTGAACAAGATCCCATAGCAATCCTAGTTATCTTACATCATCGAATTATTTATTGCCTATAAAATTATGCTCTAAATCTGCACTTCTCAAACTCTATCAATGATACTTAATGTATGGTGGCAGACGAATCCTATAGAGATACTTTTATTGTCCAAATCCTTAAACAACTGCCTAGAGAAGAGCTAGAGGAAATCATGCCTCTAGAGTGGATAACCAATTACGAAAGGGAATTTCATTCCCCTCATTGCCACTTTATCCATACTACTACTCCACTCCTTAGACGATTTAAAGATTTAGACGATTTAAAGATGGATCTATCAAATCAATTTATAAAATCCATGAGCAAGTAAATCCTTAATCTATTGGATAAATTTTGATGATCTCTCTAGCATTTTCACATAAAGAAACTAGGAGCAGCCCTCCGATAAACTCTATTCAAGTAAATGGGATATATTCTTATGTTGGTCATATGAATGGTCATTTCTTTTAGGATATGAATCCATCTAGGTGTCATGCGGACTATAGATGTTGGGAAGATGATAACATAGAATAAAAGATTCTACTTTTGAAGCAGAGGATTATTATAATCAAAGGAAAAAAGGAAAGGGTAAATGCACACCCTAATAGTATCCTCAAGCATAAAGATTATTAAAAGATGATGATG
This sequence comes from Erythroxylum williamsii, assembly GCA_027564335.1. NCBI lineage: Eukaryota > Viridiplantae > Streptophyta > Magnoliopsida > Malpighiales > Erythroxylaceae > Erythroxylum > Erythroxylum williamsii. The sequence continues at coordinate 9,814,364 of JANITW010000006.1, read as the reverse complement.
ATTACTCTAAGGTTGGATTGGCATAAAAAATCCTATATTAGGACTAATAACTTTTATCTAGACTTAATCCATTCATCTAACTATTCCAAAAAAATTTATATAACTAATTCCCTATTTGATGTGGCAACCTTGAAAACATTATGATAAAGATTTCCTTCTTTTTAAGAGAAAGAAAAATGAGGTGACTAGGTGACAGCTCGCCCATTTTTTATACCTACATAAGTATCCCCACAAGGCACTTGCTTACATGTGACTCCTTTTGAAGAAGTACTAAATTGGAAGATTGAAATCCAGTTGCCCAAAATATAATACTGTTAAGTTAAAATGACTTTACAATTAATTTTGATAAAAACCAAATAATGATGAAGCAAAAGAAAATGACACGGAAGCAAAAACAAAATGAGACGGAAACCAAAATGAGACGGAAGCGAAAAATGAGATGGAAGAGAAAAAATGAGACGGAAGCAAAAGCAAAGTGAGAACGAAGCAAAAGCAAAATGAGACGGAAGCCAAAATGAGACAGAAGCGAAAGTAAAAATGAGACGGAAGCAAAAACAAAATGAGATGGAATAGCGAAAATGAGACGGAAGCAATATGAGACGAAGCGAAGTTGAAAATGAGACAAAGGAATCGAAGATGAAAAATCAAATCAGTTTGAGTTAGTTAAAGAACTCAACTGAATAACCGTTTCTTTAAAGATCAAGAATCAAGAATAAAAAAGCAGTTATTAAGAAGCAGTTGAAGATGAAGACTATAAATATAAGTCGAAGTCGAAGACTGAAAGAGTTAGTGTTAGTGATATTCAAAAGCTAAATATTGTATTTGTGCGAAAATACGAGAGCTATATTTTCTATAACAAAGCTTGCAATATCATTCTGTAAGATAGAAGAATATTTGAGAGCCTGAAGAGGCTAAATGAGAAAAAGAATACTTGTTGTACGAGACCTGAAGAGGCTCGGTGAAAAGAATACTTGTACTTTTGTGAAGCATAGTGAAATCTCATAAGGGATTCTGAGGACTGGACGTAGCCCACGGTTTGGGGTGAACCAGTATAAAATTGTTGTGTCGATTCTCACTCTTATCTCTTAACTCTTGTTTCTATTGCTGATACAAATACTTCACAATTTTGTTTGTCAATCATTTTGAGAAAGCAAAATTTTTTTAAAAAGGGGATTGTATTAAAAATTCGAATACACAATTCAACCCCCCTTTTGTGCACTTTGTATATCATATACTAACGTTTGATTCACTTCAATTGGTATCAGAATTCGGTGTCCAAGAACCACCGTAACAAAGTGTGGATAAAGATCCATGGAAGAGTCACACGTATGCTAGCTGAAGGTGCCTCGGTAACTAGACCTCCGGCGTTCAATAGATAATACTATCATTACTGGAAAGATAGGATGCGACTCTTCATTGAATCTACTCATATTGATCTTTGGGAGATAATAGAAAATGGACCTTATACACTAGTAGATGAAGAAGGAAATGTCATTCCACGAATCAGATGGTTGGCAGAACAAAAAGCAAGATTCCAGCTAAATTCGAAGGCCAAGTTCTTCTTAAGCTGTGCCCTAAATAGAAGTGAATACGATAAAGTTCACGGATGCGATACTACAAAGGAGATGTGGGATAAGCTATCCATCGCACATGAAGGCACAAATCAAGTAAAGGAGTCCAAGATAAGCATTCTTATACTCTAGTATGAGCTGTTCAAAGTGAAGGAAGAAGAGTCTATCGATCAGATGTTTGGAAGATTTCAAACCATCATCAATGGACTTAAAGCTCTCGGTAAAACATACAACAATCAAGATCATGTTAGAAAGATCTTAAGAAGCTTACCGAAGAGATGGAGACCAAAAGTTACAGTCGTACAAGAAGTCAAGGATTTAAGCATATTGAAGCTTGATGAATTACTTAGATCTCTAAAGATACATGAAGTTGAACTCGATGCTGAAGATAAGCGCAGATGGGACAAATCCATAGCATTGAAGGCTGGACAGAAGAATCAGAAGAATCAAAGGAAGAAAAGCTCATCGTCAAAAGCACTGAAGATTGAGACACTCAAGGATGATGATTCCAGTAACTCAGATCATACTTCAAGTGAGGAAGGTGATGAACTATCCTTTATTTCAAGAAAGCTCAGACGCATGTGGAAGAAAAAAGACTAAAGGAAATAAAGAATCCTACTTCAAGAAGAATAGCAATGATGAAGGGAAGAACGAGAAAACATCCATCACATGTTATGAATGCAATAAATCGGGACATTACAAGTCCGAGTGTCCATTGTTAAAGAAAAAGCCAAAGAAGAGTAAAGAAGGCAAGAAAAGCAAAGATGGCAACCTGGGAAGATCTAGATTCGTCTGAATCAGATACGGACTCAGAAGCATCGGTGCAAGCAAATATCTGCCTGGTAGTTGAGGAAGAAAGTGATGAGGAGGTAACCTCAAAGTTTAATGAATTACAAGATGCATACTCAGAACTATTAGAAGATT
>JANITW010000006.1:9627933-9641875 GCA_027564335.1 Erythroxylum williamsii | reverse complement strand
TTGTGAGGTTCATATATGACATGTTTGACAACGAACGTATTCTATTAAATGATACAAATAGATGTTTAATCGTAAAAGTAACTTATGAAGGTACGAGAAAAAAAAAAGATCATGATTAGATATTTATTATAAAAATTAAGTTTTTAATTCTAATTAAAATATAAAGTATTCTTAAAAATTCTGGAATATAAGATATTTTTTATTGTAACTAAAAAATTATTTTATTAGTAAAAATACTCGCAAATTTTGTAAATGAAGAACTTATTTTATTATAAAAAATTTTCGTTATGGATTAATGGTTTACTCTTATTCAGTTTAATTGCAAAAACTAATATAACTACTTGTTAATATATTAATTAACTTTAAAAGTCCTTTATATCCTACTTTTATATGTATAATCTAAAGGAATCTACTTCATCGCTCTCCTATTGTAATTCTATAAGGAAATACAGGTAACAAATAGTCAAAATTTTATAATGAGAAAGAAGTACAAGGAACCAAATTTTTTTGATTGAGGGGAAGGTATAATTGGTTTTTTACCCATTGATTTTTGGCTGAACATAAAAATTGTTCCTCTTACAAGTTTTTCATAAATCAACTTGTTGGGTTAAATAACCCAACTAATCAGTCATTCATTAAATACATTCATTAGCTTTTTAAAATGATCAAACATTTAACTTATGTCAATAAGCTAAAAAACAATTGATAAACCCTGTTTGACAAACAGTGAATTGCATTAACTGTTAGTTATCTATCAGTGGTTAGTTAGTGACTAATTATATCAGCTAATTTAATCAGTGAATAATATCAGCTGTTTATTAAAGATGTTCAGTAAAATAAACTATTTAGTATTAGCTGTTAAAGTGTAAAATGATTTACGAGACTATGATTTTTTTTAAAATTATAAGGACGTAAATATTATATTTTTTAGTATTTCGTTGAATATTTTTATAAGAATTTTGATTTTAGATATTTAATTTTACAAAAGTTAAGTTTATAACTTTAATAAAAAACATAATAATAATAACAAGAATAATAACAACCACAATAACAACAATCACAATAATAATAATAATAATAGTTCAACGTTAAATTCGCTATTAATATGAATGATGTAGCAAGCTATATCATATTAGTATTTTTCATATAATATGTATGAATTTTATTATTTAATAAATTAAAAAATCTATAATTATAATATGACATAGATATATAGTAGTTATATACTAAAAATATTAATTCGATATGTCTCTTTATATTATAAACTTAATATTATGGTGTTTTTAAATATAAACTAATATTATAAAATTAAATAAAGATTAGAAAATTTAATTAACTCCTTTATTATATTCTTCAAAACTTCACTACATAATTGTACGATAAAAAAAACCAACTTTAAACTCACATAGAGCAAAAGTAGAGAATAAAGTGAAAGGTAATACTATCATTAGGCAAACAACTAATTCCAAAAGGTTCTCTTATAGAGCTTTTAGCTTATTAGAGTTAAATAAATTAATCAATAAATCATTCACTAAACACATTAATAACTTTTTAAAATGATTAAAAAGTTAATTTTTAATCAATAAGCTAAAAAATAATTTATCAGATATTTGCCAAAAACCTTCGTAGTCTTCAATAAGGACATAATTTTTGACTTTTGAATCTGTTAGGATGTTTTATCAAATGTTCAATATTTTATGTATTAGATGCCCGTTATCCACAAATTTAAACGAAGTCTAAAGTTGTAATCCATAATGTCAACATCTATATGCATATATATTAATGTAAAACATGAGCTTGTAGTTTAATACAAAGAATTAATAGTCTTTTGCTCTAATGTTGCCAAATGTTGATATAAATTAGGGTTGTGGACTTAGAATGCCGTTGATTATCAATCCCTTTTCCGTGATTCTATATCACTTTACAGACTAGACATTTTGGATATCGCTTCCCATTATTATAAGAAATGGAAAATAGGTAACTGGGTTAAAGGAAAAAGAAAGGACAGAAAAAATAGCAGGAGCACCACGTTCTTGGGATTTAGGATTTCACCGGTCAGAAATTGATTCACCTAAGCAACATTAATTGTGCTAATTGGCATGGACAGAAAGTGCTCCAAATGGCCAGTGAATGTACTGCACAGATTTGTACATGCGATCAATCATCAATGTGCTAGATTCATCATAAGAGTAATTACAAAAGTCACGAGGTTAAATTTCCAAGTTAATGATGCAGGGATAATAGGGAGGGTATCGCTGACGTCGAAGATGGCACTAAAACGATGACAAAGTTGATCAAACACATTCCTAAGCAGAGTCAGAATGCAACCATCATTAAAGGGTTGTTCCCAGGAATCATTAGCTTAACTTTTCTTCTTCTGTGGCTTTCATTTAAGATGAGATGGTCAGACTGTGAAACTGTATAATCCAGAGGAGTTGCATTTAATCATTTCCTTGCATGCACGTCAAGATATCCCATATATGAGAATCCGATTCAATGGCCGTAGCCTTCATTCCTAAAAGATATACCATCTTTTTCTTGTGGCCGCATGGGACTCAATCACTAGTCACAGAATTGAAGCTCTTTGACGGGGATTGGCCATGCCAAGCAAAATTAACGCTCCCTCTCTGGTTGCTTTTTCTTTCAAGCTCTGTACCTTATCCAACATCTATATCGCAGACGTCCTTTCTTGACAAATCTGTGCCCTTAATCATGATCTGGAAAACTAAGTGCGTGTGCTTTAGTTTCTTTCACGTTTTTCATTTATACTATTCTGGTAACTACTTTGGAAAATTGGTCTCCGCGACAAAAGATAAAAAGAAGCATCAAGTGATACCTACAAATGAATAAAGTTGTTAGTCGGCAGAATACAATGGGTAGAGGCATGTATCCACCCACAAGTCGTAACAAAATCGTTCGCCATTGCTTTGTTATGTCAGCTCTTACTAAATCAATACAAACTTAATTTGTATATCGCGTGAAAAAAAGAGGAAAAGAAAGGGCAAAAACCCCTATCCTTAAAATGCGGGCACGGTACTGTTGAACTGAATTGCATTGTTATATATACTGTCATAGCCTCGCTCAGTCTTCACCACCAGTTTTGGTGGTAGAACCTTATTTAGGAGGGGACCATGGAAAGTGAGCCAAAATATGAGCAGACAAAGGCAACCATCAAAAACAATAGCCAATCCAACTTTGTATGTCGTTTATAGACAGGCTAAGCTAGAACTGTATAGGCATCACACCAAGTCAGATGAAACTTGCGGATAGATAGGTAGGCACTGAGGCATGGGTCCCTTGTGCCCAACATAGGCATTTTGTGCAAAAAATGACAGGAAAGAGGAACACTATGAAAGAGAAAGGATGCCGATGGGTGAGTTATATGGTTCCTACAATCTTGTGTAGGGCAGTTTTTGTAGACCCCTTTAGTTGATTTAATGATTCAATGAGCTTATCTGGTTTGTTTATTGTATTCATCTATTCTTTCCTCTGCTATGTTGCTTAGAATCTACTGATATTCTCAACTTTTGTCTAGGTAAGAATGGGATAGCCGAGTAGGAAAAGATTGAGAAAGATCAACGTACAATACGTTGAATTATTTTGATATGTGACTGCCTCCTGTAAATTCGATTAGGTATCACTAAGATGCATCCAATGGAAGTTGAGATGGGGTTTTATACAACGATTCTCGTTGTTAATGGGACTGTGGTAGCTCGTCCTTTCATGTTTAATCAAGAATGAAAAGGTTGGCCGGTGTGGAAAGAGATTCCACAAACCCCTGGTGACAATCTTCACAACTTTCAGAAATGATGTGATTAAGTATTGAATCCCACTTGATGCTTTTATCTAATGAATTATTTGATGTTACAACTTCTTTTTACATTGATAAACCTTTTTATTTTTATTTTTATATCAATAAAATTCATTATAGTTATTTTTCATAATTCATAAACTATATTCTGAATAAATATCCAGTAACTTAAAATTAAATAATAAATTTCAACAAATGAATATTAAAAAGTTGGACATTTTTTATTATGTGATCAACCAACATTGCAAGTTTTAAATGAATCACAACTCATATTACTCAGAATCCTTGACTTATTAGAGGTGAGTGAGGGACACTTGAAGTATGCTCCTGTGATCGGTTGATCACCCCTTCAGGGACTTGAGATTAGAACTTTTGTTTTAGGGGATTGATAGTATATATATATGACTAATATGATATGAAAATTGGAAAAAGCTGAGTGAGTTTAATATCCTCGACCAGATAAAGAGTACTATTTGGTTATCTAGTGTTATTGCATGCCCTAGAGAATTTTGATGAAAGAGCAAGGGCATGACTAGATAACCAAATATTTGTGAAAGAAAGAAGAACCAATGTTACAAAGATGAAAAAGGTTTGGCAAGTTTGCTTCTTTCTTTCCCCGATTTGATACTCCGCTCCGCCTTCTAATTTGTTTAATCTCCATTGTCTTCGTCAATCAAGCTTGTTCCCATAAACTTTTGTGCTTGCTGAACTACTTAATATATGTTCTTCGCAAGTTGTTCTCAATTGCATCTAAGAACTATCCTAGAATTCTTTGTCAAGAGTGACCAAGCTGGTCCATTTTGAATTTAGCTATATTTCCTCATTGTCAATGTACATGAAACATGTGCATCTCCTCCAGTAGCATACGTTTTCTCAGATTTCTTTTCCAGCCAATCCCACGAATTCTTCCATTCTAGAAAGTGAAACATTGAAGATAATGCAGCACGAGAAAAGAAAGTGTTTGTGATGTGGATTTGAAAGGAAAAGAATGTTGTTATATCATATTAATTTCTGGCTTCACCGTAAGAAAACTAAAGATATACAAGGAAACAAGAAGCTCAGTAGGTTCTTCATCTATACGCAGTACTCGATCTCGAATTATGTTAAGCACTGGCTATTAGTTACTGAATCACCATTAGAACATATAACAGCTTTTGTATTGGAGTCCAAGTAGTGGTTGCAGAGAGGGAAGAAACTTGGGAAGGAAGAGACCTGGAAGATTATTACTCAGCGAATTTCCATGGAATCATTCGTGTAGAAATCATGTACACATTATCTTCCACCATTCACTCTTCTTTTGACACGTCTCGAACTTTTTATTCGATTCCTCAAGATATAGGTAGACAAATAGCCACGATATTAACCCTTTACAGTTCACGCGTGCTAATGTCATTCCATGTGGGCTCCTTTGATATAATGTGACTTGTGTGTTTTACCTTCCATTGTCTTTGATTTGACACATTCTGGATAAGTTATCAAAAACTTCCTCCCGTCACCAACCAACTCAATTCAACCTTTTCAAAATGGTTTGATGATTTATTTTCTATCATTGGAGTTGTTCTTCTTGCAACAACAACAACAGCAACATCCGAAAGTTGCGCTCGAGCTCCATGAAGCTTGGAAGTCTCCAACATGCGACCTCCGTCTTCATCCTAAACGATGGCGCCGAGAACGAGAAGCATGAGAAAGAAACAGAAACAGAGTTTGTGGACATCGAGTTAGGGCCACGTAAATTTAAACAATTTTCCTTATACTTTCACATCCTTAAAGTAGACAACTTCCGTGGCAATCTGATATCTTCCTGATTTACACGCCAGAAAGTGTCGAATCCTGCAAAGAGAAAGAAAAGAAAAAGGTGTGCAATAGCTCCAAAAAGAAAACATAAGTGAAGAATCCAAACCCTATTATAAGATAGGAGATGGGATTGAAGGACTTGCATTAGACTTTCATGGCACGCGTGTGTACAAATTATTATTAATATCTGTCGTGAAACATTTTAGTGGGGTTTCCATTATGCGTAATCTAGTTCCTGTTGACCACTACGTATCTCTTAGTTACGTCAAGTTATTGCTTGTAGGCCTTGCAAAGTGTTCAAAATAGTCTAACTTCTGTAGTACACATGCTACTAAACGCTCCGATGTTGATTCGAAAAGGGCATCAATGAATTAATGGAAAATGGGCTAAATCGATCCATTAGTTTGATTACAGCCGGCCTATGTTTGAGAGAATGCCATGTTAGTTGGGCTGGACTTAACACGGGCCCATTGCAATAGCATCAAGAGAATCTAAAACTCCCATTTATTAAGATTTGTTAATATAAAAGGATCATGGCTTCGAGCATCTTCAGTGTGACTGTAACCTAACCTATTATCTACTGTAAAACAGTGAAGTATGATCTCACCCACGTGACTCTCTTTGCACTCAAAAGGTGGAATCGTCCATTCTAAGCGTCTTCACACATCGGCTCGACAGAATTGTGAGGGGAATAAATCACGTGACTCTCTTCTATTCAGAGCAAAACAGTAGCAATTAATTGACATGAGGACCAACCCAAAGCATTTAAATTAATCGCAATCTCTGCTTTGATCCATACCCATCTCGTGGCCTGCAACGACGACGACGTTGGATCCAAAAGAAAGTGCGTGGGATCCACGCACACTTTTGGGGATAGCTCACTGCCTCATACCTAACCCCACATGCAACCCTTTATCCTATAAGATTTCGACACAACAGCTACTGAGGTTGCCAGACTAGGACAATATCGTACGCGATTTCATTTTATTTCACGCGGAAGGAATAAATTAAAGAGAGTGTACATTATTTGCGCTGCGGTATCTTTTTCCGCAGGCAATTAAAGCTCGTGACAACACTAGCCTACAAATGCGGTGGTCAGCGGCTTGGGTTTGCCGTTTTGAGTTTTGAGATACGTTGGTGTCTTGGAGCTAAGCTTCCCGTGTCTTACAGCTTTCCTTTCTCAAAGGAGAAATACAAGTTGGTAACTACGAGGTCGAGCTAAGGTCTTTGTTCGCTTTATAAAGATTAAAGAAGAATAACAAGGGTTTCTATAGGACAGCGGAATAAAGCTTGGTAGAACATTTTGCTTTGTGTTCTTTCTTCTTTTTCCAGAACTAGTCTACTGTAGTGGTTTTTGGAGGGTGGACGTGTTTTGTGCGTGGAGGAGCTAAGGTTTGAGGTTTAGGTATATCCTGTTTTTTGCTATAAGAAGATAGAAGATAGAAGAAGAAACAAGAAATCTGGGATATTGAAGTTGGGGTGATGGAGCAATATTTAAATGAGAACTTTGGGGATGTGAAGCCAAAGAACTCATCAGAGGAGGCGTTGCAGAGATGGAGAAAGCTCTGTTGGTTGGCCAAGAATCCTAAACGTCGCTTCCGTTTCACTGCTAATCTTTCCAAACGTTTTGAGGCTCGGGCCCTTCGTCGCTCCAATTTGGTCTCTCTCTCTCTCTCTCTCTCTGTTCTACTCAGATCTTCTGTTTATGCTCTGTTGGAACAAACATACTAAATCAGGATGCATAGGCATATCGAATAAACAACTTTTTTAATCGACTTCCTTCATTTGTTAAGACCGAGTTTTCGATTACTAGATGTGTATTGCTTTTGCATGACGTTGGTTGCCGCTTCTGAAGTTGCAAGTTTTAGTTTCCCAACCATCATGATTCTTCATCAGTGGATTTCTAATATGCCTGTGAATGTTGAAGGGTGTAAAGATTTGGGATGGACTGTGGTTGCCTATTCGGAAATACTGATATGTATGTGGATTTATTAGTATAGTAGATGGTTCTCCAATGGTGAGGGCCGACTCTTCTTTTGTTGGAGATGGCCCTCATGAAGTTCAGACACAATTTCTTTGACTGCATTGTTACTTACCGTGATGTGGGTGACAGATTAAGATAAATAGTGGGGTAGGCCTGAATGTGCTCAGAACATAATAAAGATTATGTTGGAAATGACCCAGATATAATTTTCATGTCTTAACGTATTTTTTCCTGACCTTTCTTTAAAAATTTTTCCATTGCAGGAGAGCCTTAGACTTGCTTTTTTAGTTACAAAGGCTGCACTCCAATTTATCCAAGGTAAACTAAAATCGTTAGTGTCATATTGAAGTTCTATTTTCTATTTTGACTTTTCCCCTGCATGTCTATAGGTAGCGACTACAACCCACCCGAGGAGGTCAAGGCAGCTGGTTTTGAAATATGTGCTGAAGAATTGGGATCCATTGTTGAACGATATGATCTTAAGAAACTGAGAATCCATGGTGGGGTTAAGGGTATCTCTGAAAAGCTTTCCACATCACTCACTGATGGTATTTTTACTTCTGAGGATTTACTGGATAAAAGGAAAGAAATTTATGGAATTAATAAATTCACTGAGAGCCCGCCTCAGGGCTTCTTGATTTTTTTATGGGAAGCCCTACAAGACACCACTCTCATGATACTTGGTATTTGTGCCTTTGTGTCCCTTGTTGTTGGGATTATGATGGAAGGTTGGCCTAAAGGTGCACATGATGGACTTGGAATTGTTGCAAGTATTCTGCTTGTTGTTTTTGTCACTGCCACGAGTGATTATAGGCAATCTCTGCAGTTCAGAGATTTAGACAGGGAGAAGAAAAAGATAACAGTGCAAGCTACCAGGAATGGTTTGAGACAGAAGATCTCGATATATGATTTACTTCCAGGAGACGTTGTGCATCTTTCTATTGGAGATCAGGTGCCAGCTGATGGTCTATTCATTTCAGGCTTTTCAGTTTTAATAAATGCATCCAGTTTAACAGGAGAGAGTGAGCCTGTCAATGTGAATGCTGCAAGCCCTTTTCTACTCTCTGGGACCAAGGTTCAGGATGGATCATGCAAAATGCTTGTGACAACTGTTGGAATGCGGACTCAATGGGGTAAATTAATGGCTACTCTTAGTGAAGGAGGAGATGACGAGACCCCATTGCAGGTGAAATTGAATGGAGTGGCTAACATCATAGGGAAGATAGGCTTATTTTTTGCTGTAGTAACATTTTCCGTCCTGGTGCAAGGACTATTTGCTCGCAAGCTCCAAGAAGGAACTCACTGGACATGGTCTGGAGATGATGCTAGGGAAATGTTGGAATATTTTGCTGTTGCTGTTACAATTGTTGTTGTTGCAGTTCCTGAGGGACTGCCTTTAGCTGTAACCTTGAGTCTTGCTTTTGCCATGAAAAAAATGATGAAAGACATGGCACTTGTCCGCCATCTTGCTGCTTGTGAGACAATGGGGTCTGCCACGACCATTTGTAGTGACAAAACTGGTACACTAACCACTAACCACATGACTGTTGTAAAAACATGCATTTGTGGAGAAGTCAAGGAAGTAAGCACCTCCAAGAGCTCTGCAATTCCTGATTCAGCTCTAAGAATTCTACTTGAATCATTATTTACCAACACTGGAGGAGAAGTTGTCATTAATAAGGACAACAAAACTGAGATACTTGGAACTCCCACAGAAGCTGCTCTTCTAGAGTTTGGGCTTCAACTGGGCGGAAATTTCCAGGAAGAGCGACAAAAATCAGAAATTGTCAAGGTTGAACCATTCAATTCTACCAAAAAACGAATGGGGGTAGTTCTAAAACTTCCAGGTGGAGGTTTTAGGGCTCATTCTAAGGGTGCTTCTGAGATAATTTTAGCCGCATGTGACAAATTTATCAACTCAAAAGGCGAGGTTGTTCCCCTCGAGGAATCATCAATCAAGCATTTGAAGGATACTATTGAGCAGTTTGCTAGTGAAGCTCTTCGAACACTTTGCATTGCATTCATGGACGTTGGAACTGATTTCTTTGCTGATAGTGCAATTCCTCATAAAGGGTACACTTGTATAGGTATTGTCGGTATCAAGGATCCAGTACGCCCTGGTGTCAAGGAATCTGTTGCAATCTGTAGATCAGCTGGTATTATCGTCAGGATGGTCACTGGTGACAACATAACCACTGCAAAGGCCATTGCCAGAGAATGTGGAATATTGACAGACAAGGGCATAGCAATTGAAGGACCTGATTTCCGGGAAAAGAGTGATGAGGAGTTGCGAGAACTTGTTCCCAAACTTCAGGTCAGTTAATGTTCCGTTGCATTGTGTTGGGATAACATAGGATGCTGTTGCTAGGTATCTTTTCATATTATAAGATCTAAGCATGCGATTTTTGTGGTATGCCAATTTATTCATTTGTTTGATGAGAGAGTTCCCCAGTGTGTCCTTGATTTGATTTCTATGGAAAGGTACAACATGCTTCGGACCTGTTTGTTGTGATGTCCTCCATTTAACTTCTGTTAGAGGCCTTGTGACTTGAGCTCCTTTATGCAAAATTCTTAAAAATGGTTTGTCATAAAAATGGTTTGTTCTTTTAACTTCTAAGAAATGCATGTCGAATATCCTTTTCGACGCCAAAGTTGTAAGACAAGATTTGCTTATGATCTTTAATTAAACTTTCTGCATTAACATCAATAATTAAGTTAAATTTTCCAACATTTTTCTTCTCCAAAACATTATAAGTTCAATTCTTCAAAAGATGAGGAATTCCATTTTTTATAATTGTCTAAGATTTGGCTCTGTGTGATTTGTTCATGACTTTCAAATGGTGGAAATGGTATTTGGTTTTTGCAAAAATGTGTAGGTAATGGCTCGATCATCACCAATGGATAAGCATACCCTTGTGAAACACCTACGTTCAACATTTGGTGAAGTTGTTGCAGTAACTGGTGATGGTACAAATGATGCTCCGGCACTTCATGAAGCAGATATTGGGCTTGCAATGGGAATTGCTGGAACCGAGGTTTGTTGCGTCCAATCTATCTGTGTTTCTGGCCACAATGTTTCAGTCGAGGGACTGTTGAGAAGAGCAACGTTATAGTAGTTTACACAACTATTTATTTTACTCATAAGCAGTGCATTTCCATAATAGCACAAGCATTGGCATGTTATTCTTTAACATGTAGCTTAAGAAGTGCCTATTGGCACAGTAGTGTTCCAACCTTCTGGTGGTTTTGAAAGCATGTTCTTGGTTTTGCAGGTGGCCAAAGAGAGTGCCGATGTCATAATTCTAGATGATAACTTCTCCACAATTGCAACTGTGGCTAAATGGGGACGTTCAGTTTATATAAACATCCAGAAGTTTGTTCAGTTCCAACTGACAGTCAATGTGGTAGCCCTGGTTGTTAACTTTTCTTCTGCCTGTTTGACAGGTAAGTTGAGCTTGAGTTCATGTTTTCATTTCCTATCATGGCTTGTCCTATTTTCAGGTTGTGACCTGTTTCTCATCTGTTTCTGGCACAACATTCTCCCAGGAAATGCTCCCCTGACAGCTGTTCAACTTCTGTGGGTCAACATGATTATGGACACTCTAGGAGCATTGGCATTGGCCACAGAACCTCCTAATGATGATTTGATGAAGAGATCCCCTGTTGGTAGGAAAGGGAACTTCATCAGTAATATCATGTGGAGGAATATTCTGGGTCAGTCTTTGTATCAATTTGTAATCATATGGTATCTTCAGACGAGAGGAAAGGCAGTATTTAATCTTGATGGCCCAGATTCCGACTTGATTCTTAACACCCTCATTTTCAACTCATTCGTCTTCTGTCAGGTGACATCTTCTCTTTCCCATTTGCTATTACCTAGTTATAAGTGAAAAGGATATGCTAGATATTTTGATCATCAGAATATTACATGATTCCTACTGCTTTTGTGATGTCAATTTGTCCGGGACATCAGAGAATATTATAAATTATTCTAGTAGTATGATATTAGCTTTATACACTAACAAGTAATTCATGAAAGCAATTATTTGTGGATTTTTGCCTGTTTATGTGGGTTCTATAGCTGACTCTAAACTTGTCATCCTCATGCTTCAGGTTTTTAACGAGATAAGCTCCAGAGAGATGGAAAAGATTAATGTGTTCGAAGGAATATTGAAGAATTATGTGTTTGTGGCCGTACTTACTTGCACTGTCATCTTTCAGATTATCATTGTTGAGTTCCTCGGTGCATTTGCAAACACAACTCCTCTCAGTTTGAAGCAATGGTTTGTTAGCATCTTCCTTGGCTTCCTTGGCATGCCTATTGCAGCTGTTCTAAAGATGATTCCTGTGGGATCAAACTGAAGCCTTTTGCGAAAGTAACAGGTGCATGCTTACTGGTGCATTTCCCACCCACGAGTGTGTGAATGAGTTATTCTATGGAAGTTTCTGACCATGAAAATTGTTTGAACCACTGGCAACTTGAGCGTTAAGATGGCTTCAAATAGTGATAGATGAAATGATGACTAGAAGTAGAAGATTCTTCAAAACTTTGACATTAACTTGTAATTTTCGTTTGCAATAAAGGTTTCAAAATTTTGACAGGTAGTTTGATATTGAATTTTTTTTTTCTTTTTGTTCTTCCAAATTTCTAATGCTGTAGCAATAACTTTAGCATGGGAATGGGATATGTGAAAAAGCTTTGTGTTGGCCGTTTAAATTTGCTGAAGGGTGAAAAATGCCACCTGAAAAAGAATGGATGAGAGATGATATATGAAATATACTTAGCAAGACTTAGCCCGAACCTTTTTGTTGGATTCTCACTAATAAGGCTAATATGCTTAGATTCAAGTTTTAGTCTCTCTCCCCGCGCTTTCATGCTGAGGTTTAGTGCTCAACCATAAAAATTAGACATCTTTTCTGCACTTTAAATTGGCTCCCCCGAGCCACTGCTGCGGGGAGAAAATGTGTATGGTTGCATTGAAATGTAAGACTTCTGTGTCAGCTTCATTTGATGCTACATTTTACCATATTGACTGTATAGGAAACAAAGGCTTTAGTACATTTTTCTTACAGCAACCCGCTTGGATGGTTGTGTTACAGGGTCACAATAAGCCCCAGTTAAAGCGTCAAAAGGTTGTCAACTACTCAACTTATTATTGTACGTCAAAAACGGAAAGGAAGAACGCCTGGAAGCGAATTTGCTGTTGTAAGCCTTTGTAGGGGATTCTTTTACTTTGTTTACTGTCAGACCTCATTTAGGCTTTTCTTCGGTAGCTCATCGACGACCATTTCACGTGGCTGTTCCTTAACAGTTTCTGGGTTAAGAAAATACCAAAAGGAGAGCTACTTCCCATTTTCCTTTTCCTTTTCAGAGAAACGACCCAAGTAACACTAGGGGGCCGAGCCTAAAGTCAATCACAGTAACATGTAAGACCTCTGAATAATGAAACAAGTATAGCATGACCATGTTAGGTTAACCAAAACATGTGATATGTGTCACGATTCCATTTATGAAGCATATATTTTATCCAGACAAGTTCCTACTATAATTACTAAGAGGCAGAAGGGTCACTTTTCCCGTTTCGAAGGACACCTTTGTGCCCATACCCAAAACCACCTTGACCGAGGAGATTTGCATTTGAGAAGCCATCTGTTGCCATTGCTAATTCCTCATATGTAAATGGACTCTTTGAGAAACCCAAAGCAATGCCTGGAGAAGTTAGGGGAAGTGGGTGTTCAGACCCTGAATAATTGGAACTGGAGCCACCACTGCTGCTCACGAAAGGTGGCGAAGGTGGTGGTTGTGGAGATGGGTACTGTTCACGAGGATTTTGCGGTCTCGATGCAAGCAACTGGTGGTCGGGGAATGGGCTTTGGCATTGCTGATATAACATCACAACGTGAAGGAGCATTTTGTTGCCAATACTGCTGATGCTGTCAGCCACCACAAGATATGGGTCATCTGACAGCAGATAACAATTTGCTAAAAAGTGAGCAGCTAAGTTGAAATCCACATTAGCAGTTGGAAATATTGATTCAAAGTTAAAATTGAAATTTTTGTTTAAAGATAAGATATTTGTTGAAAGATAAAATTTTATCTATTACGATATAGTTATTATCTAGTTATGATTTAAACTTTTGAATTTGATTTGTTTTATCTAGATATTAACTAAGGTTATTATTTCATTCTCTATATATTTAGACTTTTATGTCAATGTAAAGTATAACCAATTAATAAATTGTCTCTTGTTTTATCTCTTTTCTATTCTACTTTATTTTAGATAGTTTCCCATTTTCAAAATTTCAATATGGTACCAGAGCCATAGATTCTTGAGAGACTGTGAGATTGAGTG
>JANITW010000006.1:9616611-9627833 GCA_027564335.1 Erythroxylum williamsii | reverse complement strand
TAATTAATTAATTTCAATCTAATTGAAACTAATTAATTCTAATTTTAGAAACTACTTTTCTAAAATTAATTAAGAATCAATAAAGTATTAATCTTAATCAAATTAAGAAAAATAATTATGTTAATTTTGGAATTGATTTGATGATTAATTGAATTTAATAATTCTACATTTTGAAAAATTAAATTAACTTCTAAAACATTTCTAATAATATTAACCATTTGAAAACAATTTTCAAACATTGGAAAAAAAACACTTTTCAATTTTATTAGGAGTATTGCACTACACATGCCAGAAGTGGGTACACGACATGCTCTAGTCAACGTCCGAGGCAGACGCTTCTGGAGACGATGGCCACGTGTACCCATTGTCTTCCCAGAAGCGTCCGTTCGCTTCTCTCTTTCCCACGTCGTGCTACAAATCGCTTCTGTCTTCCACGTTCCCTCAACCGCATCAATCGCAACCCATCTTCTTTAGTCACGTATGCTACAGTCGTAACACCATGTTCCACATTTTTCAAACCATCAGTCATCGGTGTTCATAACCGTCCACATTATAGATGTCACCGGTGTCCTTTCTGCCGCATAGGTGAGTATTCACCCAATGGTGTTGCACGGTGGTGATGCCAAATCAGTGGTGTCATCAACCCATAATCACCAGGTTGCAAGCATATACAGTAAACGCAAAAGGAAAAATCAAAGAAACCACAAAATATCAGAAAAAATTAGGGATTCCAAATAAGAACACGCACATACCCAAAACACATAAAACCAAACATGGATTTATGTGTTTCAGAAACCCAACAAAAATTAAACATCGAAGAACAAATCTTAGTTATTCAAAACAAAAAATAGGTGCGGTACACATTTAGAGATTTCTTCTTTGAGCACATATGAAAACTATACAATGGGTTGCAAATTCCAAATCGTGCATAATCAATTAACACAGGGATTCAGAAAACAAATTTTTTAGAGAGTAAACATTCCAAAAACATCGCATATACACAAACAAATAGGGATCAATTTCTAGTCGAGGTTAGCTTCGGGGGAAACACTTTCAAAACTTGTTAAACATGAACAGTTGCGAAGCTATTTCTCTTGTTCAGGGAAACAATTTCCAAAAACACAATATACATAAATAAAAACAATTTCCACAATCATGCATAATCAATAGGTATAGGGTTTATTCAGTTTTAATCCGAAACACTTTTCAGACATTGGTTGCAAACCTTTTGTAATTCAATTCCAAAATTATATCGATCAATGACAAGCAAACAATTCAATCAAATTATAGAAATAAATTCTAGCTCTAATACCACTGCTGAGAAACCAAGTCGGAATCTGATCCCGATCGTAGCTGAATAATCATTAAACTTTTTCGTGACTTTTGATTTCTCAAAAATTAAGATCTATTTAATTCTATAAAATGATTAACACAAATTATAATAAATCAGAAAATTAATTTGTACCTTATTCCGAAGCTTGATCATTTTCTTGTCGTATCCCTCGAACCGTTTTTGAAACTGATATGTCTCAACCACCATAGCCGCACAAGTATCCGACCTCTAACGGTATCCACAGAACAGGTTGAAAAAATTATATAACTCTTACAGAGAGGGTTAAGCAAGAAGTGCTAGCTCTATAGAACTTAAGCCTATTTATAGTAAGCTTTGGACATTTTAGTAATTTAATTGAAATTAAATTTTAATTTTAGTTAAACTTTAATTAGAATTATAAATAATTTTAATTAAATACCAATTATGTCCATATAAGATTCAATATCTCATATTGATCATTATTTATTAAATATCTCATATTTAATCATAAAGTTTATCAAACTTTGCAATCAAGTCTAGCTTGATTAAATTAATTTTGCTCTCTTCAACCCATTCTATATGTGAAATCCATTAGTTTCCCAAATATGTTGGCTATGATTATGAAATCTAATTTTAATTCATAATTAAAATTAGATAAATAATTTTTTTAATTTATCTTTAATTCTCCAATTAAACAATTTATAATCATAGATCAATTTTGACGTCTAGTAACGCATCATGACCACCCAAATATTTAAGAATATTAAAGTAATTTTGACTAACCTTTCCATGTATAATTTTTCCGTATAATTCAATCCTTTCATTATATAATGTCTCGATTAGACATAGAGCATGAAATTAATATCTACTTTATTTTGAGTCTAATCATATTAATATCTCTATATAGTTCATGTTATATCCAATGACTACTGATTAAATGACCTATGATTAAAAGGATCATAAGTAGTATCAAAACATAGCAATTCCCATACAAGACAACTTTGATGACTTCAAATCAAATGATTACTTATACAATTATCGCAATGAAAATTTCATAGACATATAAGTAATGTTCCAAATGGATTTCTCATATCGAGTTTGTTCAGTGAACTTATTCTTTAACAAGTACCTACATGTTTGTTTAAGCATCTCTATACTTTAGTTGATGAGATCGACTGTTTCCTTCATAAGAAAAAACAAAACAGGTGTTAGTCTTTTTACGTTCTATTAATATCCAATTTTAATAGAACAATGACTAGGGACATTTAGGAATAATACATAAATATAATATGAATATTGTAATTATAATCTCATTATAATTTCATTTGCAATATATAATTATCTCGTAGACTTTATCATATACATTTAAATATGTACAAGATAAAGAATGTCTTTAAATAATTTGTCACTAAACTACAATCAAAGTATTGGTTGTAAGGCATAAACCAACACTATTGTCGTGAGTTGTTTACTATCATGGTTAGAGTGGAGGCTTTTCGTGCAAAACTTCTTGCTAGAGGACCATGCACATACATCTTTGACAAGTTTGTTACCATCGTGAGCAAACAGTGTTGAAGATTGAAACGGGTTATGTTTCAAAGGTCTTTGTCAAGTCGATGTTTGGTAGATCCAGCTCAAAGTTAATTGTTTCGTAGGAGGGATTCGATAAGAACGATGATAAATAATAACGAAACGCAGTTTACCAAATAATAAAGCGGATTTTAGGGATTCTGTCGATCTTGTTCCTAACTAATCTGCTCTAATGCCTGTTCTGATCACTGTTGATCTAGCATTGATTTGGTTTGGGGCACTACTAACAAGTCTCTGTCATCCTAACACTGATTTTGTCTGGAGGCACTAGTAAGCAGTAACAAGTCCCTATCATCACATCACTAGTGATTTTGTGGGCCAACAGTTAAGATGCCCCTAGATTAGACTAGGTTTCTAGGATTGATATGGTTTAGAAATGAATCACTTATACATCCTACCAATAATATAAGAATATAGTGCAACATGTTCATGTCACAGTTTTCTGAACAAAATGTATGCGCTTACAAATTGTTTTGTCTTACACGCTAAATATCCTCTTTAAAGAGAGGATTCCATTAACCCGTGACTTAGGCCCATCACACCCTGGTGAATTGGAGCCCATCTCCACTAAACTTCTATCGTTGCCGTTCTCTATAGGCTCTTCTATTGATATGCCCACCAGCTCCGTCGGGGCTTTCTGGCACGTCGGTGACGATGCACTCTCAGGAAACGAAGAAGAAGAGCAACCCATTTCCCGTTCCTTTTCATTGCAAAATTGAGGCTGTGAATTAGCCGACTCAACAACAGATACGACTGTCTCTGATGATATTTCCAAGTCGCTAACATGTAGTTGAACAGGTTGTCTACAGAGTGGGCAATTAGAGTGAGACTGAAACCACATGTCGATGCAGCTGATATGAAACGCATGTGTACACTTAGGCAACACTCGCCCTTCCTCGCTGTCTTGGAATTCCGACAAACAAACGCAGCATTCCATCAAGGGATCGTGTGTTTTCGAGTCATAAACAAAAGTAGGAAGAGCTTTAAGGATAGACTTGTCCAGCCCGTGATTACGAACGCAGGCACTTGTGATAGAGGAGAGATAGATAGAATGACGGCGACCACGTTGAGAGAACATCCAGCTACTATAACCCTGGAAACACAAGATAATAAATACTCCCACCACGATAATGGCCACCGAACCCAGCATGGCCTTGCCAGTAATAGAGTAGCTCGTCGTGTTTGGCGATTGGTTTTCTGGATTCATGATTCCAGTACTATTGTTCATCTTGAGGAACAACAGAGTGTTCGAGAAACAGCGAATTTGGAGAAAGACAGTAGGGGAGGTTACGAGTGGAGAGGGGAATTTATTGGGGTTTGTAGAGGGAAGTGAGCAGGAAGGTTCCTGTGTGCTAAATTGATAGGATTTGGGGCTTGCTTACGTATACATGTTGATGGATCTTTTTAATGCAACTATCTACTTAACTATGTTTATCTATTTTCTCTTCATGCCTTGGTTGAAAATATTGATTCAAAGTTAAAATTGAAATTTTTGTTTAAAGAGAAGATATTTGTTAAAAGATAAAATTTTATCTATTAAGATAGAGTTATTATCTAGTTAGGATTTAAACTTTTGAATTTGATTTGTTTTATCTAGATATTAGCTAAGGTTGTTATTTCATTCTCCATATATTTAGACTTTTATGTCAATGTAAAGTAGAACCAATCAATAAATTGTCTCTTGTTTTATTCCTTTTCTATTCCACTTTATTTTAGATAGTTTCCCATTCTCAAAATTCCAACATTAGCAATCAGAAGGGAGCATGTAACTCATCAAAGTCAAAAAATCAAGTTTCAATCCACATGCAGGATCATTAAAAGTTCAAAAACATTATAGAGTTTACATGTCCTGACTTCACAGTTGAAGCTTATTCTACGTGTTACATACAAACGGAACATAAACTAGAAACGCATCCACCCAAACAATCATTTTCCAAATCTACAATGTTTCTATTTCAACTGCAGAGTGCTCCCATTCAAGTGACGCCACTTGTAATCAATGAAATCCCACCAAAAAAGACAAATCTAAAATGCCAAAAATCCAATCCTTTGACTATGAAAAATAAAAAGGTTATGTTACTAGATCAATACATGTAACTAGGTCGCGAAAGATCAAATCATTATTAGAGAGGAAGGAGGTGGAGGCATATAGTAGGCAACTTCATTTTCACGTTTGGGTGTCTTCTTGCAAAAAATACACAACAAACTCAGCACCACCAAAATCGACAATGCCCCAACAGCTATGCCCACTATTACTCCCGGAGATCGATGAATTTGGCGACGACAAGGGCGGCGATCGTGGGATTGAAGTTCTATATGACGAGGGCAGCGACGGCGCAAAGTTCTAGAACTGGGAGGAGGCAGAGTAGTGTTATAGGTCTTATGGGAGAACCAACCCTAAAAGTTACCTTATAGGGTTGGTTCTCTCACAAGATCTGTAACAATGGGTATCAGAGAACTTGATTTTACCTATAGTTCATGCTGAGTAATAGCTAAGGGGACCAGAGGCTAAGAATAGCGTCGACTAGAGGAAGCCTTACGCAACCAGATGCAGGAGCTAGAAATGAGGAATGAAAGAAGTATGCAAGAAATGAAAGAATGGATCAGTTATTTATTTCAGAAGGATGACAATGAACATGAAACAAGAACAAATGTGGAACAGAGGGAACTAGAGGTTAGTAACAGAGATGGTTTTTATGGAGGGCACTACTTTATTCTCACCAGATGTAGCAAAATGGAATTACTAGTGTTTAAAGGAGATAATCTGTGAATATGGGTGTTCAAGTGTAAGTGTGAACAGTTTTTCATCTTAGACTGCATACCCACAAATTGAAAGTGAGCATGTCTACCATGTATCTGGAAGGGGAGACATTAGCATGATATGAGCTACACATGCGTAACAGATTAACGAGGGAACCGCCAACTTGGGGGGGAGTATCTTTTGGCGTTGGAGCAAAGATTTGGAGAAGCGGCTTTTGAAGATCCTATAGGGGAATTAAAGGATTTAAAATAGAGGGGAACAGTGAAAGAATATTACGTTGAATTTGATATGTTGTCTCAATAATTGGTGAAGCCACCCTATTTGGTGAGCTTATTCTTTTTCTTATATACAAGATAAATAGTATATTACACAAAATTATATGTACATAGATCTTTGGGGCGTACCCTAATCAAAAGTGCGAACCACAATCTACATCAAGTTCTTCCAATTCCCCAATACAATTGACTAGGCTATAATCAAATTACATCATATTCCTCAATACATCCAAAAAGAGGCTATAACCAAAAAATACATCAAGTTTGTCAATACATATGAGTCATCAAAATGTCATAAGATCCGTGGGGTATAGTCTATATAATATTTTATACACAATTGTTTTAATTTTGATAACTACGTCTAGGCCGTAACAAATGCAAACTTTAGCTGTATGATATTCCTAGTCTTTCATAACATGTATATGGTGCTCTTAAATACAAGTCTAGCAGCTTTGCTTCTGAGACGTGCTCCGATATAGTCTTTCCGGATCCATTTGATGGCACTTGTTAGCGAGGATATAGTGTGGGTCAATCTTAGCCATATCCGAGTAGCCTTCCAAACTTCACCTGTATAAGCACACTTGAAAAAAAAATGGCCAACAGTTTCTATTTCTACATTATATAAGCCACATGTTCTTTCAATCTCCAGAAATTGTAGATTATCCTTTGTTAGTAGTCTATTCCAAAGACTTAGCCATGTAATGAAGGAGAATTTTGGAGGTATGTATTGCTTCCATATAAAAGTCATCCATGATCTCCTTCTATGCTTGGCTTGCATTAGTTCATAGATTTTCTATGATGAAGGAGTTCCATTTACACATATCTTTCGCATGCGATAGACTACTTCTCTTCAGCCTCCTAATTTGTCTACCAACTTATCCCAAATCCATGCCAGTTTTTTCAACAGTGTGAGTTACAGCTGCGGGGTACCCAATCCCAAATTGATGTGTCCCTCAAATATTCTTCATGTATTCACCTTACCCATAGTGAGTCAGCTTTAGCATGAATATTCCATAATACTTTAGCTAACAATGCATTGTTCCATTTCTTACAAATTTTCAATGCTAGACCCCATTCATCTTTTGGAGTGCATACATTTTCCCACGTCACTTTAAAGTGCCTTCTACCCTATAATAATAGTCTACAAATGGAAGTTAGTCTGTCCAGGATGGTAGTAGGGATAAGGAATGCTTGGAGTCAAAATGAAAGCACTCATTGGATGACAGAGTTTATGAACTCAATTCTACCAGCATATGAAAGGGAGTGGCCCTTCCAAGAGTTGAGATAGCCCTCAACAGATTCAATAAACACTGAAAACTGGGCCACCAAAACTTTCATAGGTGCTAATG
This sequence comes from Erythroxylum williamsii, assembly GCA_027564335.1. Taxonomy (NCBI): domain Eukaryota; kingdom Viridiplantae; phylum Streptophyta; class Magnoliopsida; order Malpighiales; family Erythroxylaceae; genus Erythroxylum; species Erythroxylum williamsii. The sequence continues at coordinate 9,620,546 of JANITW010000006.1, read as the reverse complement.
GGATCCCCAAATAATGGACAGGAAACTCCCCTAAGAGATACTCCACAATCTGCCTTAAGGTCTCCCTCTCATATCCATCTACCCCTACTATGTATATACTGGACTTTGCCACATTCACCTTCAGTCCTGCCACCTTTTCCAATTCAGCCAGTGCACTTACTAGGATGTTTATAGAAGTTTGATCACCTCTAGAAAATAGTATAAGGTCATCCACAAAAGCAAAGTGGGTAATACCTAAATGTTTGCACTTCGGATGGAAATGGAATTGGGGAGTTGCTGTTCTATTTCTTAACAACCTTGAGAGATACTCCAGCCCTAGTAGGAATAATGTGGGTGACATTGGGTCACCTTGTCTTAGTCTCCTTCGGCCTTTGAACATTCCATGCAATGAACCATTTATTGAGATCGAGTAGGAAGTGGTTTTCACACTTTCCATGACTCAACATGTGAATTTTGTAGGAAACCCCAAACTTGTCATCATGTTCTTAAGAAAATCCCATGCAACCGTATCATAGGCTTTTGTAATATCTACTTTTATCATACATCTTGGTGATATCCTCTTCTTTGTATAACCCTTTACAAGTTCCTGGGCAAGAAATACATTTTCTAGCATGTTTCTCCCTGGTACAAAGGTCGCCTGTGTTGAATCTACTATTTTTCCCACCACCTTCATCATACGCTCATTCAGTATTTTAGTAATCTCCTTGTAGACAACATTTAGGTAAGCAATAGATCTGAAATCTGTTACTTTTCGCACAATAGTGGTCTTCAAAATAAGAGTGATGATGGAGTGGTTGATCTATTTCAACAATTTGCTAGGTGAAAAAAACTCCTTCATTGTTGCTATTACATCTGACCCTACGCTTTCCTAATGTTATTTGAAGAAGGCAGAAGTGTAGCCATCTGGCCCCGAGGCTTTGTCATCTCCTATGTCAAACACGACCCTTTTAATTTTCTCATCACAGATTGGAGCATCCAATGTTCCCCATGCTTGCTCATCCAGGACCATTCCATTCCTAATAACATCTACATCTAGATTGTGCAAAGGTGATGCTGTTCCTAAGAGGTCCTGGTAAAATTTTAGGTAGCAACTTACCATTTCTTCTATTGAGGTAGTTGCATTTCCATCTTCCCTAATGATATGGGCAATTGTGTTATGTTTCCCTCTTTTCCTCACTACTTCATGGAAGTATTTATTGATTTTATCAACCTCTATAAGATGTGTGCATTTGGCTTTTTGTTGGAAAAACAGTCTTTTTGCTTCCAGTAGGAAATCAACATGTTTCCTTTTAGTGTTTACCTCTTGGTTCAATTCAAGGTCATCAAGCAAGTTTAGGGACGCCTTATAAGCTGTTTTAAAAGCCTTTTGTTCATTCCTAACTTTGGCAAAAATATTCCTATATGTCTCGGAGTTCAAAGATTTCAGAGAGTATTTTAGCTCCTTTAGTTTTCTACACAGGGCAAATTGGGTTGTTCCCTCCCTTATCCTCTTCCATCTACTGTCTATAATGTCCTGTATCTGATGATGTTTCAACCATATATTGAAGAACTTTAAGGCTTTCTTACCTAGTTGTCCCATTCGTTTGATGTCCACAAGTACTGGGCAGTGATCAGATTCTGCCCTCATTTCTAGGAAGTGTGCAAGGCAATAATACCCCAAAGAGTTCCACGCTTGGTTCAGAAGTATTATATCAAGTTTAGCCCATAATTGGTTTTTGTTCCAAGTGTAAAATTCCCCCTACTTGGAGCATCCTCCAATCCTAATGTCAATTTGAAATCCAGTAGATCTTTAAGTAAGTAGGCTGAAGGGGGCTGACATCCTAGTCTCTCTCTTGCTGTACAAACACAATTAAAATCACCCAACATTATCCAAGGTCTCACTGGATCCATATTTACTCCCTTTAGTTTCTTCCAAAGCTCCTTTCTTTTGTTGACTCTATATAGACCATATACAAATGAGATTGACTAGGTGAACTGTGATATGCTACATTGAATTCTAGCATGAATGTACTAGTCTCCAATCTTCAAAACCTGACATTTATAGAAAGTGAGATCCCATATAATACACATTCTGCCTCCAAGGATAGAACCAAAGTTATGACAACATTCCCATCCTACAAATCTATTTCTCATCATCTTATTCAGGCTATCGATAGATAATTTAGTTTCTAGTAAACAAGAAAACTTACAATTGTGTTGTTTTATGATGTTGACAACACTATGTTGTCTCGAGGCCTTGTTTAGGCCTCGAACGTTCCATGAAAATAACTTCATTTTTCAGCTAGGGTAGCCCTCCCCCTCCTTTTCTCCTTCGATCTTCACTATTACTCTTACCTACTTCCTCCCTAGTACTGCCCACCTAGTTGATACCACCTGCTTGGTATTCCTTTTATCACTTCCTACCCTATTTGTTTGTGTTATGATTGCCTTTCCCTTGTTTACATTCCTATAATTTTGTACTTTCTGCAATGCCCCCTCATTCCCATTTCTGGAGACCATCCGAGATTGACCCTTTTGTTCCCTTAATTCAGTGATCTCTTCCCTATTTCCCCATCCTCTTGAGCTTTAGATATTTCAGGTATACCCCCTTCCTTTTCCTGATTTGATTGATTCCTCTCACTTTCTTCCCCATCAGTTTCATTCTCTTTTGTAGTTGTAGTATCTCTCTTCTGTTTCTTCTTATTTTTGCTTTTGCAATCAAACGTCCAAATTTCTTACAATGGCAGCAGTAATTAAGGAAGGTCTCATAAAGTACCAATTGAGTGTATTTTGAGCCTCCTGGAATTTTCACTTCGAAATTTGTTACAGGTATTTTGGATACATCAATTTCAACTAGCATTCTTGCATAGCCTATTTGGGACTTGTTACTGGTGATCTTGTCTATGCATAAAGGCTTTCCAATTTGAGAACCAAACTTAGAGAGCCCTCTTTCATTCCACAATTCCAGTGGTATATTTGACAGCTGCACCTATATTGGGACTTCCATGAAATCTTTGTATTCAAATGTAAAGCCTTGGGATAGTTTCTTCAGTAGCACAGCTCTCCTATACACTACATATGGACCTCTTGCCAAGACATTGGTTCGATCCTCTTTTGTATCAAATTGGAAAATCATCCAACCCTGAGTATGAGGAAGAATCTTACATTGTACATTCCATTTCGCTATTTGCCCTTCAAGAGCCTTCATCCTTGGGAACCTCCCTGTGAACCAACCCACAAGGCAGTATCCTTATGCTTGCTCAATTTCTATTATATCCTCTTCCTCCATGGTAACTTCCTCATCTACTTGGACAAAATCTAGCTGCATCCCATGTTTCATCTCTATGTTGTTCCTGAACAGACTGACATAAGGTGGTTTAGTGTTACCTTCATCGTTCTTGCCTGAGGTTAGTTCTGGCAATCTGTCGAGCAGCTTCGAGGTGGGTTCCTCATCCTTTGAATTCAATGCTTTTGTGGTTACATTTTCCCCATCTGTATCCTCATCAGCTGTGGATGCATCCTCATCCCCCAGCTCTTCAATACATAACAACCCAAAACCCACATTTTTTTGTTTTATTCGGTAACTTACCTTCCCTATTCTCGAAACCTAAATGCTCTAGTCTTTCCCTCTTTTTCCTGTTTCCCCTCCTTTGTTCTTGTCTATAGACTTCAACATTGGACTCATCTGCTGCTTTCATTATCAATTGATTATTTTTCTTCGCCTCCATATTGCCTTGAATCCTGCCTTACTGTATTGCTCTTGTTCCTCCATCTCTGCTTACTCCCAAATCCATGTTCACTTTCTTGTCACCTCCCACAGTATTCTGCATATCAACCTGTTTCGTCGGAGGATAACACTTCGCACTTACTTCGCCTGTAATGTAACGCCCCAAATTAGGGGTTAGCATATTAAGCAAATTTAGTCCGATTTATGTTCTGTCTCTTTGATATTTTGG
>JANITW010000006.1:9590620-9600635 GCA_027564335.1 Erythroxylum williamsii | reverse complement strand
GAGTTCGCAAACTCACCCAACATTGCATCTATTTTTCAGGAACTGAAGAGTACCCCGTTAGACCAACGGGAGTATGAGCATTGCTAGCAAGGCAGAGTAGCGGGTCCGGATCAGTGTCGTCACATCTGCATTAGTTTAGCGATTTGTTTAGTGGGCCCCTTTTTATCATTGTGTAATTGTATTGTATTACTGAAATGTGTTTAGAAATGGCATTGGAACCCAGTTAGGTCCTGCCTTTCTGTTTATGTACTGAGTGAGCACTATTGAGTGCTAATTTAATGATTGAAAGAGTTTGGTTTGAAAAATGTGTTTGTGATATGTCGGGTCCAAAGTGTGTTTTGATTTCTGCGCACTCAACTGTTTTGAAAAAGAAAAATTTTATAATGAGATTTAAATTGTGAGTGACTATTCTAGCATGCCACTCTCGCGGGTCTCGGGCTCGGATATCACTGTAGATATCGGGTTCGGGTCTCGTGGGAGTTGGGGTGCTACATAGCCTCTGCACTGTGCTCTACAAGGTTATTGCCAAAGTTACTATGGATAGGCTGAAAGGTCACCTGGATTCCCTAGTGGAAGAAAATCAATGCAGCTTCATTCCTAGGCGTAATATTACTGATAACATTATCATCGCGCAGGAGGTTATCCACACGATGTGTAAGAAGAAGGGCAAGACCGGTTATATGGCACTGAAAGCGGACCTTGAAAAAGCCTATGACCAGCTTTGTTGGGATTTCATTTTGGACACTTTAATGGATATTGGGATCCCGACCAACCTCATCCAGCTTATCATGAAATGTATCACGACTGTGTCCATGCAAGTCTCCTGGCAAGGTCTCTTAGCATAACCATTCTAGCCGCACAGAGGTATCCAACAAGGAGATCCCTCCCTATCTATCCGTGCTATGTATGGAACGATTAAGGCATCTTATTTACCTGGAGGTTGGATAAGGGCAGTGAAAACCAATCAAATTAAGCCCTACAGGACCCCAGTCTCCCATTTATTTTTTGCAGACAACCTCATTCTCTTTACGGAAGCCACAGACACTCAAACGTATGTGCTTAATCGAATGCTAGACGTCTTCTGTACCGCCTTAAGCCAGCGAATTAACACCGAAAAATCTTGGGTGTTCTTTTCAACGAATGTCCCCCGTGACGATGCGAGCCGACTCAGCCGCGCTTTGAATATTCTTCGTACCACCAATCTTGGTAAGTACCTAGGCGTCCCTCTGATTCATGAACAAACCTCCAGACGTACCTACTAGTACATACTAGAGAAAGCCCATTAGAAACTGGCTGGGTGGAAATCTCGAACGCTCTCTTTAACAGGTCAGGTTACTTTAACTCAGTCAGTCGTTTTGGCCCTCCCGATGTTTACTATGCAAACAGTTCGAATGCCCCGACAACTTTGCAATGATTTGGAAAAATTAATGCGTAACTTCATATGGGCGTCGCATGATGGACAACGAAAAATCCATCTTGTAAATTGGGACGCTGTGTGCGCCCTTAAAAAAGCTAGAGGCTTGGGTGTGAGACACATTCGATCTTCCAATGATGTGTTCTTAACCAAACTGGGATGGGATTTACTCATTAAATTGAATGCCCTATAGGTTCGTCTCCTATGGGCCAAGTACAGAATTGATGTTTAGCACCTTCCTCTGACTTTGGCTCGAGCAGGATCCTCGACGTTTTGGAGGGGGTTAACTGCGATTTGGCACTGTAAGCAGAAAATGCAATCAGATTCATCACAATCAAAACATATCCAAAACAGATCACATCCAAAACAAATATGATTGTATAGCAGTAGATTAGATCAAATTCAAAATAGCTCACGATTGTATAGCAACAGATTAGATTTCATTATCTGTAAAGCTCTATAAATGTAACATTCATCAATAATGAGAAAAGCAAGCAATTGTATATTTCTTGGCTCATATTTCTTCATGGCTTCAAATGAGTTATTTCCATATTCTAACATTAATTGTTTTGCAACAAGTGAATCCTTTATTTTTTTTTATATATACTGTGAAATCTTTTTGTGCATTTAGATGAATTTAATAGCAAGATAAATTGGTATTATTTTATTGAACAATAAAACGAAGATGGTAGTGATATATTTTAGTAAGGAAATTGGACAATTTGGTGAAGGCTTTAGGAGAGACCACGGTCACTTTAACTTTAAGATTGTCATGTAATGGTAGTTAATATGACAGGTAATTTAGTTATGATAATTACGAAGATCATCGTTCATTTGTCTCTCTTAATAGTCACTTTGCTTCTACTAGACATAATAATCACTAACTAATTGTGTAGTCCCCTATAGAAATCAGATACATTTGTTAACAATTTGGGCTGTAATTGCATGTAACTTTTAGAATTGTTGGTTACATGTGTGAGTGTGTATGTACGCGCAAAGTGTGTAGAAAACATCTAGATTGCATTAAATCTTACATTACTTATATTTCTCATCTTCCATATTAAGAAAAGTTTCACCTTGTTATTATTGTTTCACATAATTATTTGTCCTAAAAATTTTGAAATGCATAAAAGGTGTTATACAAAAAGATGCCTTTAAGGTATTTGTGAAATTGACACCGAGAGTCAAATTGTGTGAACTAGATTATAACATAGTGGGATTTTATGCAAAATTTAGCCTCAAAATAACTACATATGACAATTGGTACCATATCATTATGGAAGTCATTTGTGGTGCATAATGGTTGGTTGGCAGAACTTGGAGATAATTCAAGAAAGACTTCGGCTCTATTTGGCAAACAGCGAATTGCATTAGCTGTTAACTGATTCTGTCAACGGTTAGCTAATAGTTGATTATATCAGTTGATTTGACCAGTGAATAATATCAGCTATTTATTAAATATGTTTGGTAAAATTAGCTATTTAGTGTTAACTGTTTATGTGTAAAATGACTTATAGGGGCATGATTTTTAAAAAAAATTACATTAATATTATATTTATTAATATTTCGTTGAATATTCTTATCAAAATTTAGATTTAGATATTTAATTTTATAAAAATTAAGTTTATAACTTAATAAAAACATAATAATAATAATAATAATAATAATACAACAACAACAACAACAGCAGCAGCAACAACAGCAACAATAACAACAACAACAGCAACAACAATAATAATAATAATAATAATAATAATAATTCAACGTTAAATTCTTCATTAATATGAATGATGTAGGAACTACACCATATTAGAATTTTCATATAATATGTATGAATTTTATTATTTAATAAATTAAAAATATCTATAATTATAGTATGACATAGATACGATATATAGTAGTTATATACTAAAAATTAATTTGATGTGACTCTTTATATTCAAAAACTTAATATTATTATATTTTTAAATGTAAACTAATATTATAAAATTAAACAAAGATTAAAAGGTTTAATTAACCCCCTTATTATATTATTCCAAATTTCACGATATAATTGTACAATAAAAAAAGCCAACTTTGACAACATACAGACCAAAAGTAGAGAGTAAAGTGCAGGGTAATACTGTCTTTAGACAAACAACTAACTCCAAAAACTCCTCTTATGGAGCTTTTAGAAATCAACTTATTGGCGTTAAATAAGCTAACTAATAAGTCATTTACTAAACACATCAATAGCTTTTCAAGATGGTCAAAAAGTTAACTTTTAATCAATAAGCTAAAAAATAACTGATAACTTGTTTGCCAAACATCTCCTTACTCATTCAAAGTATGACTTAGGTACTATTTTGAAAGCTCATGCTATATACTAAATGCCTAGATCAACTTGACATTGCTATTTAGATGACATTTCTGATATGGTAACTAGAGAAAGGGTGTGCTAAAAGATAGCTTGATTATACTGCAAAACATTTTTACCCTAAAGGGTGACATAAATTGGTCCTATTTGAAAGTTGTAATTCAAAGTATTTTAATATTGCTCTTAATGCTGAGGCACTGAAAAAATTTCTTCAGATGTGTAATAATAGTTTGATGTTGCAAGAGTTTTTGAAGGTGATAAAGTCATACTTACAAGCAAGTATTTGGTATAATATGCCAAATACAAAGCCGTGGAGAGCTTAGATAGATGATGATTTGAATGCTAAGAGGCAACAAATTGATATATGGAAAGTATTGTTTCATGAATTGAAGGAACAATTCCTTTCCTATAATACATTATAGATTGTTCGTGAATTGTTACAAAAATTATGATAGGATGATTTTTTTCATAATTATGTGAAGGGATTTAGTTTGTTAATGTTGGATACTAGTAATATATTTCAAGAAGATAAATTATTTAAATTTTTTTGGACTGCAAACTTATGCATATATTGAATTGCTTAAAAAATGTGCCAAAGATTATAGTTATTGATCAATTGGTTGAATTGTGTTTAAACAAAGATAAATAACTAATAGGCACCTCAAATTTGTCAAAGTATAAGGATAAATAGAAGAATGACAATAGCGAGCTCTAGCATAAGGGGAAATAGATACAAAATGATAAAGTGAAAGAAAAGGTAAATGGCAATGGGGATTTGTCTAATAGGCAAAAAAACAATAAGGATATTGGTTTCTTAATTTACAATGGTCCTCACTTTGCATTGAATGTGCCAAATGGGAGAAACCCAATACTATAGTGACTGAACATGAAACAGAGAGTGATGCAACATTATTGGTGAATCCACTATAGTTATTTAACACTATTTTGGGTGAGGTAAGTACTAACCATGCTTCTTTGTTATACTTAATGGTTAATGTACATATATTGCTACGATGGTTGATATTGGTTTTACGCACACATTAATAAAAAACAAATTAGTTTCCAAGATTGGATTGAAGGTGAACAAGAATACTAAATAGCTAAAAATGGTAAATATAAAAGCAAGGGATATTCGTAGAATGGATTACCTAATGTGGAAGGTTGAATTGACTAGACAAACATGATGGTAATCTCATTAGCTAATTTCAATGTCATCCTTAACATAATACTTCATTCTTTAACATAGGGTAGTGATATATCCATATTTGGGTATAATTATGTTCAGGGAGAAGCAAAACCTTTTATTTTATCAGATGTTGCAATCTTATTAGTAAAAGCAACAGTAACAATCATAGATTCGATATTGTCTTAATAATTATGGTAGAAAAAGGTTTTAAAAATGAGGAGGATATATTCCTTGTTATCATGATTAAAGTGAAAGAAAACATTTTGTCATGGCACTACTAGATGAGATTGCTGCTATACTATAAGCCTCCAAAGATGTAATCCCAATCTAATTGTCTAAAGAACTACCACAAATGAGGGAAGTTGGTCATCAAATTGAGTTAGAACCTAGTTTTGTTCCCTTTGCATGTTCATGATATTGGATGTCTCTATTGTAATTAGAAGATTTGCAGAAGCAATTTGGAGAACTGTTAGAAGTAGGGTATATGTAGCCCTTAAAAGCTCCTTAGGCACTCTTGTCCTCTTCTAAAAGAAAGCAAATAGCACATTATGAATTTGTTTTAATGATAGGGCAATGCTTTAATTTTTCAAAGTTGGACCTTTGACTAAGTTATTGGTATGTCAAAATTGCAAAGGAGGATGACCCAAAAAACCATATGAGTTACTAGGTAAATTGCCTATAGATATTTGGCCCGGTCCTTTGGTTTAACCAATGACTTTGTCGTGTTTTATAATCGAATAAACAATGTATTAAATGAGTTTATAGATGAATTCATAAAGGTATATCTTGATGATATTACGGTATATAGTAACTCTATGGATGGACATGTAGTTCATTTGCAATGGGTGTTTGAATGGTTATGGGAAGAATCTACCGTGTGTCATGATGGATAAGTGTGAGTCTATAAGGCCAGAAATTAAATTTATAGGGCATTTAGTGAGTAAAAGTTGATTTCTTTTGGAACCAAAAAGTGTATAAGCCATTATGGAGTGGCTATACCCTAGCAAGGTGTTATAATTATGATCTTTCTTATGACTTGTGAACTATTATCATAAATTTATTTAAAGCTATTCTAAGAAGGTTGCTTCTCTTACTGATTTGTTGAAAAAGCAAAGGAAATGGTGTTAGTTAGAGTATTGTTTAGAACTCTTTGTAAATTTAAAGCATTCTATTGCATTTAAACCTATTCTAAAACTACTTAAATTTGAGTTACCATTTGAAGTTCATATATTTGCATCAGACAAAATTGTTAATGGTGTGTTAGTCTTAGAAGGACATCTAGTAGCTTTCTAAAAGTAGGAAACTTAATAAAATAGACTAAAGATATTTTCCCCATAAAAAGGAAATGCTTGTAGTTTACATTGCCTAAGAGTTTTATAAAAAGAACATTAAATTTATCAAATTTTATGTCAACTTATAATTTTATCAATTTATAAAATATTTTTTAGATTAGGATTTTGTACATTTTCATTTCATTTAATATCTATTATATAAGTTCATGTTAAAGGTAAGATATGAGCCATTTTAGACATTCTAATTTCATTGAATTATGCATCATTTTATAATAAAATTGTATAAAAAGAAAAACTATTTATTTATAAGGTTTCTAACTTTGGCAATAAAGTTTAAGATAGTGTATCTAAACCATAAATAATTATCAATTTACAACTATAAAATAACTTAATTGAATCTATAAATTCATAAAGCAATAGATAGATATGTTTAAATTTAACAAAAAAACATTGAAAATTGTAAACCATTCCCCATTTCACAAAATGCAATGAACAAGTACTTAAATAAAAGTTTGGATTGATAACATTTAATGAAGTTAAAAGTTATAAAACCTCAAACATACTCCTAATTACATTAGCTAATCATCAATTTTTTAGGATTATGAAAAGTTTTTAACAATTTTCTAGAGTCCCTTATTTTCATCTATAGCTGAATGTAAATTTGACTAAAGTATCTAAGATAGTAAACTCAAACTACAAATTCTATGACATGGTAAATTATAGTATGAACTTTTATGAAATTAAACCTATAATTTTATAAATTATTAGAAACTTAAGTTTGGTTTTATAACTAATAACATTAACAATACAAAACATCCCAAATTTTGACATAATACATAAGTTAAAACTAGTAACACTTATATAAATCAATTAGATAGAATGCAATTGAAGTTACTAAAAGCTTAAATATACTTGCCCCTCTCTTCTTTATATAAAAACATGGTCATTGACATATTTGTGTTCAAGGTAGCATTCTATTTTCAATTTGATTCGACGAGCAACAAAAACGTCTATATTTAAGGTTGTGTATTACTTCAAACCTAATGTGAAAAGAAACATAGGCATAAAGACACTCATGTTCTAGGTCGTGTACTATTACCTAAATGTTCTAAAAGTGAACACTAGATGTCACACACCCATCTATAACATGCCATCTAGCCTGTATGCTCCAATTTTGAACATGGAAAAATATCCCTATGTTAGCCACTATGTACTACTCCCTATATTTTCTAATAATGAATACATGGATAACATGATTTTATTTCATTGAGTTTATTTTTCCTACATGGAATATAGAGTTATTTGGGCATGAACATGATCATCTTCACAGTCGTACTACTCGATATCACCTGTGTCTGTAAGTAATCCAAGGCTACATAAAACCAAAATTGACATTCTTAACAATTAAACTATATTTTAGAAATCATTCCATTAATGAAGAATATTATTTACTTCATAAATAAACAGTGAATAAAAATCATATACAATCTTTATGGTTCTTCTATTTATAACTTCAAGAATAAGCAGATGAATAAACCTTTAGTTTTCATATATTATCTTTCATTTAAATCTTTGGTTCTTGTTTTCCCAACTCTCTATCTATAATATTAATCTAGCAACCTAAATTTGATTACTAAGCTTATCAAATACTTTTTCAATTATTTATGGAAAACAATAAGTCAATATAACTAGTAAAAGTTGAACCTACATCCTGTTTAAAATTTAGAAATAGAAGTTTCTATTAGACATATATATAATCTTAAATGCAATGGTACTTTCACAAATTGTCTATCCTAAATGATTTTGACATACTGTATATAAAAATTGCCAATCAAACAACATATTACCCACAAGTTAAATGAAATGTAATTGAAATTCGTACTTCCAACCTTTTCTTCAATTTTGTAGTTACAAACATATAAATTTCTATCATCAACAATTATAATTCCCAAATAACAACATATATATGTATATATATAATCTATCATTTACTAAAATTAAGAAAAACATATTTAGTATATCAAATTAATAAAAAAGGGTCAAATTAAACTTTAACATTTTTATCAAAATTTAATTTAAATCTTAACATTTCAACAACCCTAAGGTTCCATAGACATAAAAATAACCCCAACTTAAGATCCCTGTCAACCCTCTATTTATTTTTCTATGCACCCTTGCTATATGGTATCCTATGTGGTAAAGGACTAAAAAATCTAAACAATGGGAGGCTTATTTTTCCTAAAAAGGTAATGTTTGGGTTTTTCCTAAATGTTGTTATCTTGCTTAAAATTATTCATCAAATAATATGACAACATTTATGGAAAACCTGAATGTTATCTTTGTATCCATGTGGTTAAAAGCAAATGACGCCTTTCTCGTCCTACCTCGTTTCATATCTTCTTCTCTATTTTTGGTTTAAATATCGAATCCTTATTTCATGTGTTATTATAGCTATTCCGTCAACATTCCTTAATGATTCTTCTAGTTTTCTTATCCTTATTCCACCATCATTCTTTGATACTTGGTTGCTTTTTTAATATATATGGTGCGACTTCTCCTATAAAAAAGTATGGTGTAGCTTCTCCTCTAACGAAGTTTGACAAAACTTCTCCTCTAATGAAGGTACCCTCCATACCATTCTATTGTTTAATTTTTCTTTCTTTATATGTTTATCCTTTCTTGTTTATTGAAGATTAAATACCCATCAGTTTCATGCTTGATTTATTGTTATATGTTGATTAATTATGAACTTATATAGAGGTAGTAACTATTGTCCTAATTATTAGTTATTTTTTGTAATTTTTCCTTCATTTCCTTCGATTATAAATTAAAATGACCTTGATTATAGTTTTTGAAAATTAAAGAAGGCGAAGAAGTGGAAAAGATGTTATGGCACTTCTTACGATCTTTTTATGAAGTATAACAAGTATGCATAACTTAATTTTGTATTGAACATTATTTGTTCGTTGTAGGATGAAAATGTAACCTACTTTTTGCGTCTACTTAGTTATACCAAATGGAACTACTTCATTTGACTTTTTCTTAATTTCACTCTTAAAAAATGCCATGAGAGATGAATGACATTGCAACATCCCATCACCGATATGTTGTTGTACTTGAAAATTAAATTGGAGTGGAGTTTTGTGTGCTTTATATTTTTAGGACATTTAAGAAATTTTTCTGGAAATTTTTCGGGATACCTTTTCGGACCGAAAAAATTGACAAGTGATAGACTGATTTGGTTTTCGATACCGAAAAAGACTGTCCAATGGCACTGAAAATATAGATACATGATTTTAGGATCTTGGAATTTTTGGCATAAGGAATGGAAAGATATGATTTTTAGTAGAGTGCAGTTATTGTTCATATGGTAGTTTTACTGTTTCATTGGGTAGAAACTTTATCTGTGTTTTTGACCCTCTTAGAGATTGAATTGGATTGGGGGTCTTCTTGAAGATTGTAACACATGTTTAGAGCTTTCTAATGGTGTATGGAAGGAAGCATCGAATAGAAAGATGATATAAGAAATAGAGGAGTGTATGAGATAACAGTACCCCTTCTGGGCAATTTCTGAAACATGGGTCAAGTCTCATACATTAAAGTCATGTTATAGCAGACTGTGACAACTGATCCCTAGTCTATGTCTGATTGTACATTTAGTAATGTTTGAATATTTTGATTGTTATAGAGGCGCAATTGGAACGTCATCCCACAGACGTTGCCGGAATCTTCTTATGCACTGTAGATGGAGTCATCTTATGCATTGT
>JANITW010000006.1:9565004-9590520 GCA_027564335.1 Erythroxylum williamsii | reverse complement strand
CTTATTCAACCTTCAAGGTAATTTTCTAATGCACTAAGGAGAAGAACCGAGAATCCATGAAGGGAAAAAGACAAATAAATTAAATGCATGAGGACACTTGTCCTTATGGAGAAAAAGACAAAACACCAATTAACCATTTAATCAAAGAACCCAAAACCAATTAATCTTTAACTCGTCCAAATCCAATGGCTCTTAAAACAATCCCAAATTAATACACCCAAAAATCCAGTGTCATTAGACATAAATTTTCGGTACCAGAAACCAATCAGTCCGTCACTTGGCGAATTTTCCGGTCCGGAAATTTTCTCGAAAAATTCCGGGAAAATTCCTAAAATTCCCTAAAAATATAAAACACACATAAACCACTCCAAATCAATTTTTAAATTACAAAAATCCCATGAATCACACAAAATTACAATTAGACTCACATGCTGGGAAATGTCATGAATGCATGTTCAATCATGTGCATGTGCGAAAATTACGATTTATATAATTATAGAGGCTACGTGATGCATGTTCATGACAAGATCTATTTACACTCGCCTACCGTCCCAAATGTCCAAATTACCCTTTCCATCGATAACGGGATGCTACAATTCTCCCCTCCTAATAAAAATTTCGTCCTCGAAATTCTTACCTACTTGATCGAACAGGTGAGGATACTGTCTCCTCATATGCTCCTCGGTCTCCCAAGTTGCTTCCTAAGTTGAGTGGTTCCTCCATAGGACTTTCACCAATGGAATAACCCTGTTCATCAACTGCTTGACCCGAGTCCCTATAATCTGAATCGGCTCCTCAATATAGCTCAAGTTGCTAGCTACCTCAATCTCCTGAGCTGGTATCACATGTGTCAGATCCGATCGATACCTCCGGAGCATACTCACATGGAAAACATTATGCAGCTGAGACATCTCACTCGATAACGCCAACTTATATGCCAAAGGTTCTATCCTCTCGATAATCTCATACGGACCAATGTACCTAGGACTCAACTTGCCCTTTTTCCCAAATCTCAGCACTCCCCTCCATGGTGACACTTGAAGGAAGACCCTGTCTCCTACATTATACTCCATCTCTCTCCGATGCTGATCCATATAGCTCTTCTGTCTATCCTGAGCCACTTTTACTCGGCTCCGGATCAATTTCACCTTATCCACTGTATCCTGAATCAACTCCGGACCCTCAGTCATCCTCTCACCTTCTTCATCCTAGTACAGAGGCGATCGACACTATCTCCCATATAAAGCCTCATATGGTGCCATCCCGATGCTACTATGATAATGATTATTATATGCAAACTCAATCAAGGCCAAATACTGATCCCATGCTCCTCTAAACTCCAATACACACGCCCGAAACATATCCTCAACAGTCTTAATCGTCATCTCACTCTACCCATCTATCTGAGGATGAAATGCTGTATTGAAATTTAACCTGGTACCCATAGCATACTGCAGACTCTTCCAGAACCTCGAAGTAAATCTGGAATCCCTGTCTGAGACTATAGACAATGGAACCCCATTCAGTCTCACTATCTCAGTCACATACTTCTGGGCCAACTAATCAAGTGTATTGTTCCCCTTCACTGACAAAAAATGGGCCGATTTAGTTAACCGGTCTACTATGACCCAGATAGCATCGTGTTGCCTCGGAGTCCTAGGCAACCCCATAATGAAATCCATAGTAATTCGTTCCTATTTCCACTCAGGAATAGGCAATGAATGGAGCTTCCCAACTGAAGCCTGGTGCTCAGCTTTGACTTGCTGGCATGTCATACATCTGGAGACATACTCTGCCACCTGTTTCTTCATGCTAGGCCACCAGAAATGTGGCTTAAGAGTGTTATACATTTTGGTAATACCAGGATGCATAGCATAGGTGGCCATATGTGCTTCCTCCAGAATCTCTTGCCTCAAATTATCCACATCAGGCACACAAAGCCTCTGTCCCAATCATAATGTCTCATCTCTCACTTCAAATTTAGAACTCAAATCAGTCTTCACTTTCTCAATCAGCTTTACCAAGGCAGGATCTTTGTCATGAACTGTCTTGATCCTGTCATGTAGCATATCGGTCTGAGCTTCAGAGTGTCTATCAAAGCCCCATCCTGCTCCAGATTCAACTGCACATTCAAAGCTCTCAGCTGAATCAAATTAGGCAACCTCAATACCTGAATCTGAGCTGCACTGATGTGAGACTTTCTGCTCAAAGTATCTTCCACCACATTGGCCTTCCCTGGGTGGTACTCTATAGTACAATCATAGTCCTTAAGCAGCTCAATCCATCTCCTCTGCCTCGAATTCAACTCCCTCTAACTCAGAAAATACCTCAAACTCTTATGATCAGTGAAGATCTGAAAAGTCTCACCATATAGGTAGTGTCTCCAAATTTTTACAGCAAAGACAACTGCAGCTAACTCCAAATCATAAACAGGATAATTTACCTCATGAGATCTCAACTGTCTCGAGGCATAGGCAATTACCCTGCCATGCTGCATCAGCACACACCCCAATCCCTGATGCGATGCATCACTATATACCTCATAACCTCCAGTCCCAGATAGAATAGCCAACACTGGGGCAGTAATCAACCAATGTTTCAGCTCCTTAAAGCTCTTCTGACACTCCTCAGTCCATCTAAATGCCACATTCTTCCTCGGAAGTATTGTCAGAGGGCTGAGATTAGTGAAAACCCCTCAACAAACCTCCGGTAATATCTCGGCATGTTTATGCATCATATGGCAAACATATATATATATATATGAATGGTAATTTTTGCACGTGCACATGATTGTACATGCATTCATGACATTTCTCGGCATATGTATCTATAAAAGAAATTTTGTGAAAAATGTGTTATTTGTGTTTGAAAAATTGAATTGGAGTGATTTATGTATGTTTTACATTTTTAGGGACTTTTAGAAATTTTTCTGGAATTTTTGGGAAAAAATATCCGGACCGGAGAAATTGTCAAGTGACGGATTGATTGGCTTTCCGGTACTGAGAATGACTGTCCAATGGCACTGGAAAATTAGATACATGATTTTAGGATTTATTACTTTGAGCCATTGGAATTTTGAGAGAAATTGGAGTAGAAATGGAATTGTATTTGGAAAGAACCTTTAGAGTGCTTAAAATCAAGACAAGTGGCAAGTGACACTTGTCACTTGCCTACTTAGGTCTTAAACTTGTCTTTTTATATTATTAACCTACCTTTTGGCAAGCCACTCACGACATTTCTCTTGTGAAAAGGGTTTTGAAGTGATTTGTTTTTCTTTTTCCCATCTTCTCATCCGTATCTTCCTTCCTCTTCTTCTTTGGTCTTCTCCACTTGTTTTTGTTCATAAAACTCTTATCGCTTAATTGCTTCCTCTTCACTTGTACACAAATCCAAGCTTAAGCATTCTCCCTCCCTTAAAAAGATGGTTGACATGGATGTGAGGGGTTGAGAGGGAAGTTGGTGATTTGAAGAATTAAAAGCTTGTTTAGGTGAGTAAGTTGTATGTTCTTAATTTGGTAGTTAGAAGCTTTTATTGTGATTAATTGTGAATTAATTTCATACAGCTTATGGTAGGATTGTTGGGGTATAAGTGTATGTATGTGTGTTGGATGTTATTGATGAACGATGTTCTAGGGTTGATGATTTTGTTGTGTTTGTGAATGGATTTTGTGTTGAAGTGAGTTTAGAAATGAAGTAGGAATGATGATTTAGGGTTAAGATGAGTTATTAGTGAAATTTGGGAAGTATGAAGATGAAAAATGTCGAAAAACAAGTGTTCGGAAGGTTTCTGGTCTCGCACGTCGCTGCGCACGCAGGCGCCCACGTCGTGGAGAGTGCAAGCGCCCACGATGCGGGTCGCACATACGCCCACGAAGCGGCGTGTGCAAGCGCCCTCGCCGCGGCGTGTGCGAGCACCGTCGCCGCGGCGAGCTTCAGCATTTTACGCCGCGGTGAGCTTCTGTTTTCGCCGCGGCGAGCTCCTGTTTTCCTACACAGACATGTTTTTGTATTTTGGAGACAAGGGTTGATGTAGATATCCAAATGAAGTGATTTTTTATTCGTTGTAAAGAAAGTTTTAATTTAGTTTATAAAGATCTCAAATTTTGGATGGAAGTTGAGTATAGATTTTTACTTCAACATAAGGATAGTCTCAATATGTTTGGAGTATAACTTTCGCACTTCGGAAACAAATTGAATGAATTTGGGGTCTTTAGAAACTTAGTACAATGGGGAACATTTTTTTAGAAGAGAATATCACCAGGTTTTGTCATTTACTTGATCATAGTGATCATGGAAAATTGACTCGAATGTTGGACTGTTATGATTGGAATTAGCTTAAGTAATCTTCTGAAATTTTTTGAGGACTGTTGTAGCCTTCTAATGAGGTATAATATGTTAATTGTGGATATAAGGATGGTAACTTATGCATTTTTAAAGTTTTGATATGGTTTAGGTCATGTCCTGTTTTAACACTCCTTAATAGGGCAGCCACATTAATGGATGAATTTGACCATGTTAGAAGTGGCATTGGCTTTGAAGTCCTTCTTGAGAATTGTAGTACATTGTCTAATCTTTTTAGTGCTATATGGTATGGTAATTTTGGGCAGAATCTTTGGAAGGGTTTTAAACCCTTCATGGAACTTATGGGGTTTTCTGTGATCTTTTTAATGATATCAAATTTGTCACATTTGGACACTTGGGTGAAAAGTTAGATTTTGTGATAGAAGTAAGGGAAATTGATACAAATGTGATTGTTCTTAGAATTGCAAATTTTGTTCTAACTTGACCCTTTTGCCATTCTTTTGCGTAAAAGTTTTTTGTCCAAACTTCAATTGACCTGATTCTCAAGGCATCGGATCCGTGAATTATTTAACATCATTTCTATATGAAATTGTGTATTGTTAGTGATGAAATTGACCTGGATTGATTAGGTCAAAGTTAACGGACCAGGTATTTATTTTTCAGGTCCGTATTTTATTAATAATTGGACCTATAGAGGCCCAAATTGAGTGATTTTGGTGTCTTTGAGTTCTAATTTTTTAGAAGAAAATTTTGTAACAGGAAATTGTGGAATAGTGTCGGGAATGTCACGAACATGCATTGTACACATTTTAATTACATGTGCATGATTAAATATGTTTGATTGTACATTTAGTAATGTTTGAATAATTTGACTGTTATAGAGGTGCGGTTGGAATGTCATCCCACAGACATTGCCGAGACTTCCAGGCATTAGCTCGGAAGCTATTGGTGAGTGACCTAGACGGTTCCTCAATTATTATGTGTTATAATTCTGTGTTTATACTTCTGTGGAGAATAATGGTGGGAATTGTGTTCTGATTATGGATTCCGGATAGAAGGTCCAAAGTATCGGGAGATTATGACATAGAAGTGCAAATTGTCTGAGCATTTGGAACCTCCGTGTTTGAAATGTGAATACATGTGATTATGATTTTAATGTGATTGTGAACTATTTGTTTGAATGTGATAATTTGGGATTGGTTGGGATAGTGACACTGCATAATTGCGACATATGTATTTCATATGCAACTGATTGAATTTTATTGATTGAGTGAAAGGCAAAATGCCTTATATTTGTGTGATACCAATCATGTGGTA
Organism: Erythroxylum williamsii; assembly: GCA_027564335.1. NCBI lineage: Eukaryota > Viridiplantae > Streptophyta > Magnoliopsida > Malpighiales > Erythroxylaceae > Erythroxylum > Erythroxylum williamsii. The sequence goes on along the minus strand of JANITW010000006.1, from coordinate 9,584,901 downwards.
CTTCTAAATGGAAAATTATGATATAACTGTGATGTGTTTGATACAGGTTGGACTACAGTCCGAGAATATGTGAAAGTGAGTGGAAGTGATTGCTGTATTATATGGCATGAGTGCATGACACATAACGGCTGTTGTGACCAGAGTCGCCATCGACCAGAGTTTTAAGCTCAACGAGTGAAAATGAGCTTCGAGCTCATAAGTAATTCAGAGCCTCAAGCTCAATGTTTAATGAGCCCTGTATCCACCAATGGATAAGGGACAGTTATTAATGAGCCTTACAAGGGTAGCTATTAATGAGCCCTACAAGAGACAGTTTAGGCACTCGGACACAGCAAATTAATAAATGGAAGGTGAGTCTCATATGCATGTATCAAATAGGAAAATATGAATGTGGACTTCTATAAATGTGTGAATGTACATACATGATTTTAAGTCATAATCTATATTAGTGACCATGCATATCACCCTCTTCCTATTAATAAATCCTAGTCTTTGAGCAATGCCTTTTTCTATTAAACTTAACTTCATAGGGTGTATCGTAGGGTTACTACATTGCACGATAAGGGACCATCCTTAAATCATAATTCTAAATCAATTAGATCTTTTCATTTTCCAACTTAAATATGATGAAATGTTTCAATGAGATTTAACTTATTCATCTATAAAGTAGAAATATTTCACAATTTAATCTCAAACAATTTCACCATATATGTTAAGCATTTAAATCATATTATATAGGTCATCTATTGTTGTATAGATGGGAGACAACTTATTAAGTAGGGTAGCAACAGTGATACTCAGTAAAATCTCTTTAGAAGATTCCTAAATTTGACATGTTGAAAAAGAAGGTTAACTGCAACCTTGTGCATGTTTAGTATTAATTTGGCATGTTGAGAATCAAGATTAAGAAACACTTTGAACTTGTTCTTATGTTAAACAAAAATTACGAACCTTTATGTATGTTTTTGAACCATTTTCTTTGTTATATTTGAAATAATCTTGTTGTTGATTGAACATAATGGCTATGGAACTTTTTTACAATTCCACAGATAAAATTCTTAACATTAGAAGCTCTATCTATAATATTGTTTACAAATTGGTTTACATTTATAGACTGGATGCTTCTTTGAGGACATCATAAAGCAATAGTAATCTATGAAGAAAATATTTGGGATTTCTTAATTATCCCCTTGGTAATTGTGAATTTTTTAATGATATGATAAGCAATTTTTTGAGAGAGCAATATATGTAATTCAAAAATTAAGGAAAGATATACCTATATTAAAGAAGGAGGTTAAAAGAAGCATATAAGAAGCGAAAGAACATGATCAGCAATTGAAAATTATGAAGTAAGAAATTGACTAGAGAGAAAAAGGAGATGAGATTGATGTTCTTCAAAATAATTAAGGTTTATCTTTTTTTTTTTCTGTTTTTTAATCATTTCTACATGGTTGTCAAATTTTAATATGACTATAAATGAACTTAAGTTTTTTATTATTGAATCGAGATATAAAATTATGTGCTAGACTTTGTTCAACACTTTTTGCTACCAAAAAATTAAGTATAGTTTAATGTAGTATGTTAAAACACTTAATCAGGTAAAAGATATATGTTAGTAGATAGCCAATACACCATTGTATCTAGATAACATCATATCTCCTTGTACATAGGATCTATCATATGTACATACTTCTCATATATTTATCATATATACAACATCTAAGCAAATTACCAACGTCCATTCAGTTTGGGAGACAAATATATGATTAGTTACAAAATACATCTATTCAATTGTCAAGGTTGAAATATAATGGTTTATCAAACCAATTGTTTAGTTTGTCAACTTGTTGGTTTTTAGTCCCAATTGTCGCTCTCCTCTTACTTATAGTAACTTGTAATTTTCTTGAAGTAATGTTAGACTTACCCTTAAATCTAAGTCCTTTTAGTTCAAATGATAATTTAAAAGATCCCAGATTGACTTATCCATATTTCCTTTGAGTAGTGTTTGTAAAACTAGCAACTTGTAAACCAACCTTTTAATAAACATGCATATAAATTTAATATTGATCAAGCTATTAATGAACATGCATATGAGTTCAATATGAGTACAAATAACGTTGATGCTTTTGACTAGGATGATATTCCTCATTACCTGACATGCTATTTGAATCCTAGTTGCTAAAAATAAGTTGGGTTAAATGAGTATCGTTATAATTTGTAAGATATACTCATCATTAAGTCTATTGTACAATTATCAGTGACAATTCTTTAGCACAAAGCCCTTTAGTAAAAACAATTTCAACCAACAAAATAATATTCATAATGTTAACATTGATAATTAGATTAAAGTTATAAAATATAAAAAGTATTAATAGCTTATGTTGACATATTGTTCATTAAGTCTTATTACATTGAATTTTTTACTGTTATGTCCATAAGCACCATATTTCCTACATTTTTACACTTAACCCTTTTGTGACAACTTACTTAAATTTGGTACTTTCTTTAATTCATTTTTATTTTTCCCTTTTGCCTTTTTTGGCCTTCCTAGCACAACCCTTTTAGTTGGTGGATTTACTTTCTTATAATCATTTATTAGCAAAAAGATCACTCCCCTGATTGGTTGCAAGACTTGATCATACACTTTTTAAAAGGTGCTCTTTCGTAGTTGTCATTCACAAATGCTTTCAATTTCTTTGGAGTGATTAATAACATGTTTATATAGGTAACTACATAGGTCCTATACTCTGCAGCTACAACAATTGTCCCTTCTTAGTATCATAATATGATTTCCATCCCTTTTACTGATCTTATATGCTCCATCACCATTCCACAAGTCCTTAATTGGATTGCCTCCTTATTTTTTTAGCTTGTTCACAACTATAGGTGCAATATCTAATTTCCATGCATATGCATATACCGTTCTTTTAACAAGTCTCTTCATCACTATTGTCCTTATGGTTTTTAACATATTAATCACTAGTTTATCTTTTAGTGGTAGGATCCATTCGTTAAAAGTCTCACTTATATTATTATCAATGTTTTGAAATTTGACTAAAAAAATTAGTATGACCTAGCCTGACTCTCTTGTGGATAATCAAGCAATGCAAAAATATATCTAGGTCTAATTTTGACTACCTTTTTTAGTTGCTTATTGAATTCTTTTTTGTATATATATTATCCATATGCCCAAAGTTGTCTCCTCAAGTCTTTAACACTCCATTGTCCATGCCAATTGTGGTAAATATGTCTAGTGCATATTCTGTAACATGCATTTCGAAATGTCTCTTCAAAAACTTTATCAATCCCTAGATGCCTAAATCATAAAAATAACACAATAACATATCATATAACAAATAACATAAGTAAAAAAAACACAATTCTACATTTATGTACCCTTTGTATGTTAGAAATTATTATGAATTCATCTATACATTCCAAATTCATCTATATATTCGAACTCCAAATCAATTAATAAGAACAAAATAAACCAACTCTATGAATCGATATTTAACTTCAACAATTGCTCATAATACAGGATATATGCTTCCATCTTCATCCCTTCTAACTACAATGATCAGTTCCCTTAAAATTTAGTATTAAGAAAACAACCATCCATCTTAATTATAGGCCTCAAATGCTTTAATGCTTCTTCCATAACTACAAAAAAAATGTATAACCTCTTATAATAATGATGTTGCTTAATTTCTTGAATTACGGTTCCATTGTTGATCCAGGATTGATATGTTTCAACTCTTGGATGTAACTTTACAACTTGAAACATTCACAAGCATAGTCTAATGCTCTCTCTTTAATTGGCTTCTTGTTATCAACCCTACGTATAGTATAATTCATAGTTATGTTCAACTTTTTCCTACATTTTTTAATAGTCTTCATAATTTCAATGCTAGGCTTCTCTAAAATTATGTCTCAGAAGTTTCTAGCAAAAGAAAAAATGATCACTTTAGGTTTTGTTGTTATGAAACATGTATGCTCAAACTTACATTTCTTTATTTTGAAACATCTATCCTTACTATTACATGTTTTATATAATTCCTGCTTATGTCCTTCAATGTATCCAACTCTAATATACTTATACTAGCATTTTTCACTAAACATTAAGCCCTATTTCTATTAAATAATCAATAAAAAACATCCTTAAACTTTTTAGCATTACCAAACTCTATTCAACTACCTACTTCATGTGTAATATTTGTGTCGGGTTTTCTAATTGGCTGCTTAGTCTCCTCTCCACTAGGTACTCTTCACTGTTAATGAAACTTCCACAGTCACTATAGTCGATCTCTATTAATTGTTGACCTTTTAAAATGAAAACATCAAATGTATTATATACTCCTTTAGCTTCATGATCATCTTCAGCTTTAACTTCATTATCACCTTTAAATTCATTCCTATAAATGCCTACATCCTTATCATTACTACTATATTTTTAATAGTTTCTAAATTAATTTCATCATCATTCACAACATTCTCATCGTTACATTTTAAGAAGATACAAATATACAAACACATATAAAAGCTAGGGCACCAAAAATTAATTTAATTAAACATTCCTTATAATAATAGAGTGCCATATAAGATATTAACTGAGTAGAAAGTAAAAGTTGAAAGAAATTTTTTGAGTTAATAATTTTAGAGTACAACCATTCATTTTATAAGAGCTTATGTCCTGATTACTATACTGATTGAAATTGTAAGGTTTGTACTGAACTTTTCACTTTTCATAAGCATAAGACAAAAGGAATTTTGATGAATTACATATTAATTTAACTTTGATATGCAGTATCACATAAAGTTCAAACTAGTATGATATAAATTAGCATTAAGTTTAAACAACCATGCAATATCACGTAAAAAGTGTCACATAATAATATGTAACATGCTTGTCACTTATAGATAAGCCATATTATATTGAAACTACCAACAAGAAAAAATAACATGTCAGGACCATATGTTACTTCTAATCTTCCACAACAAAAAAGGGGTCTAAATTGTCCATAATTGTCTCCTACATTTACCTATAAAAGTAGATATCTTAATATATTAAAATTAAAACAATAATATGTTGCTTTAACATAAACAAATTGTAGACACTGTGAGAGATAGAGAAACTACACCGCATTATAAAATAGGGAGAAGTTACACAAACCATGAAAAAAGAGAAAAGCGGCACCACATCAAGCACCAAGGAATGCACATTCCAAAAAACCAAAAAACACCACACACCACATACAGAGAAATACAAGGAAGATGGATTTAGGATTAAGGATTTTTAACACACCTAGAAATAGAGAAATGCAAGAAAGGAGGTAGATCTTTTAAATTACCTCCATATCCTTTTCTAATGACAATGTTTAGGTTTTGCCTAAACATTTTCATTTGACAATAAAGATAAATGATAACAGTTAGGAAAAACCTAAACATTGTTGTGTGAAAATTTTGTAATAAGCTTTGTTTAATTGTGTAATGTTTGGGAGAAACCTAAAGGATGACATTTGTTTAATTATTTTGGGTTTACTTACCATGTAGGATATTCATAAGGAACGGGGTCCATATAAAAATAATAAAAATGTCATAAGTACCTTTTTAAATAAGAGTGTTATGAAAATATTAAGTTGGGATTCTTATTGAACATTTAAAAAATGATAGGTTCTTTTAAACATTTATGAAATCTCAGGTTTTAAATTTTTTAACACATTGAAATATTAAGGTTTAAATTGACTTTTACTAAAAATATTATGATCTAATTTGACGCTTTTTCCAAATTAATACTATAAGTATGTATCTTTAATAACTCACTTCCTTTTTTTATTTCTTCTTTTAGACCTCCTCCACTCGAGATTTCAACCTTTTTGTTCTTATCCTACCACTTAGTTTGGAGATAAGTAGGTCCTTCTACCTCACATCTGTTGGAAGGGATTCAACATGTCTATAAAAATCACTAACATCCCTTGAATCAATTATAGTGGCACTTATGAATTTTTATTTGCTTCTTTTAACATAATATACAAGTACTCAAACTTTGATAATATCTACCATATGATCAAGGGTTTTACAAAATTTGATTGCAATTTCTGTCTTATTAACATTAACATCATCATTTTGTTGAATGTTGCCAAACTTTGTCTTCATATATAAGCTAATAACATCCTTGTGCCACCTCCTAGTAAAAAGACATTTTAATTTTTTTATTTTAATCTTACTCAAAAAATTCAATTGTAATAGACAATTGCTTTGGATTCAAAGAATATGTAATTACACCTTATTAATCGAGGTGAGTCATTTAATGCAACTTTGTATAACATAGCAACATTACACCCTTTACCTATATTTTCTACCTTATATAACTGATTATATCCTTCAATAAAAGTTTTGGTCACCTTAATAGATCACACTTGTTAGGTCATCTTGTATAATACAAAATAAGATATTGGAGTATATAATGCGAATTAAGTATTTTCTCAAGCTACATAAGCTTCTAAACAAAGGAGCCATGAAGAAGGGCTTACATGAATTGTAAAAGGTTTAAATTAAGCATTGAAAAAAGTTGTTAGAGATCCATTAAAGAACATTAGAGGACCACTAACAAAGAGTAAAGTAAAGAAGGCCTAAGAAGCTCTTAATAATCTAATGGTGAATCCTTATGTAATAAGTAAAGCCTTGCTATTTTAAGAGACTGAATTCAAATCTATAATGTTGAGGTTTAGGCTTTAGAAAAAGGTCACATAATATAACTGACACTAATGCTAGTCATGTATTCATTTTTGGAGGTTTAAGAAAAATAAAATTATCGACACTAGAGTCATTCTAGTGTCGAGTGTTAGTTTTACACTGGGTTTACACCTTGGAGAAATAGAAGCAAATTAGCGCTAAAGTGATCCTGTGACCAACACTAAACTCATCTTTGTTAAGCACAAGTTAAGTTTTACAATAAAATGGGCATCAATGTGCTTCCTAGATAGGCTCCAGGCTCATGATTTAGTTATTTAGGTTTTGAAAATTCAAAATATTATTTCGTTTTAGGACTATAGTTGTTAGGGTTTTTATGATATTACATTTTACACCTATAAAGGGCTATCTTATAGATATAGTAGAAAACAAAATCGTTATTATTGATTAATAAAACATACTTAGAGAGAATTTCTTCATCTTTTGCGAAACTCTTGTTTTAAGGTCTCTAATAACTTGTGATCTTATTTAATTTGTTAGTGACAATCAACGCTAAAATCTTATCACTCTCACCCTATATTTTTAATGAATTTGGTGATTTATATCTCTCTTTTATGATTGAATTTTGTTATTCTTGAACCAAACTTATCTTTATAAAATGATCCTTGGTCCTTTTCATATTGGTATGGAATCTTACTAATCCTATTAGTGAAGTTTGTATCAAAATATTGGTATCAAGGTCATATTTTATATTCATGTTTGTTCTTAAATTCATTTATACAAAATTTTAATATCCTTGTGTCTTCGTATTATACATTTAATTCTATTTGGTATTCTTATTATTATTATTTTGTTAAGTTCTTATTCTTTTTGTTCTCTATTCAATCTAATTGAGTTACATCAAACTCAACTCTCTATTTTTATTTTTATATTGTGTTAGCCTCTAGTTGTGTCTTATTCATTTTTTATATCAAATTTGCTTCTTTAGGAGTTATTTGATAGAGTGGATGGTTAACAGTAGACTTCTTGATAGATTAGTGAGTTTGTACACAACCTTTAGTTAAGAGTTTGAGTTATACGGTAGAGTGAATTTTAACAGAAACATGTGAGAGATTGCATTGTCTAACATTTTTTGTAGGTTAATTATGACTAAAAAATGAAATAAAAACTCCTCAAAAGACAAAGAAGAAATGACAAGGTTAAAGACCACATAGATTAGGAGTTCATTATGAGCATAATTCAAGGTCAATATGAGCACTTAATTAGGCAATTCAATGAAGTGAAAAATAAGTTAAAGAAACATGAAGTTATCATAGTTAGTTTACAATATAACTCACCTTTACCTACTATAGTGGATGACTTTTGAGGTTTATGACGAGTTTAATAGTGTTTTTGACTACTTAGGAGAGTTAGACCTAAAAGGAGGCAAAAGAAAAAAAGGTGGAAGAGAAGGTAGAATAGGGATATAAAGAAAGAGTAGATTTTGTTTAGGTTATGATAAAGGGTACGAAGAAAGGTTGGATAACACTACGATACCACCTTTTGTAGTAAAAATAAACCTAGATGCATATTAAAAAATGTGAAGAGTTAGTTTTCTATCGTTACTATTTTTTAGATGAGAAAAAGGTTAAATTGAAAATGACAAAGTTTAGTGATTATGTCATAGATCAACAAATCCTCATTAGGAGAGGTAATAAACAATTGCCTATCAAAACTTAAAAGGAGATGAAAGTGGTGACAAGGAAGCATTTTGTACTAAATTACTTGCTCTATCAAAAACTATAAACTTTAACTCAAAGTTTTAAGAGTGTCGAGGAGTACCACAAGAAGATGGAAATTGCCATAATAAGGGCAAATTTAGAAAATATATAGAAATAATAACAGCTTCCTTAATTTATGGATTAAATCTAAAAATTGCCAATCTAGAAATAATAATAGCTTTCTTATATTAATTACTCATGAAATATAAGATTGCAAAACAAGAAATATTTAAATTAAAATAAAATATAGTTTTAGAACAAAACCTTACAAGGTTACAATTAGAGTTTTAATTCCCTTAGAATTAGTTGAATTTAGCCACACAAGATTATTGTTTCAACACCAAAAATCAATTGAAATAAGAAAGATTAAGAGGAAACACAAATAAAAAAGAAAGAGAGCAATATGGATAAGTGAATATCACATTTCCCCCCCCTCTTTCCTACCCAAAAAATAACTTTTATCTTGCAAAGATTCCATTCTAAACAAACTCAGATCCCTATATAATAAGGACAGGAATAAGTCTCATAATTAAATTGAAACTCTTGGGGTGAATCTAGCATTAGGCAAGATATTGTCTTATTCATTGTAATAATAAACTTCTTCTAAAATTCGAGATTTTGAGAAATAATGCTACAATTTAATGCATTCTCCACTTGTCACCTCCTAAAATAAAATAAATATTAATTTCTCCATTTAAGCTCCAAAATTAATGCAAAACAAAAAACATATGTCCAATGAACATAAGTAAATAACATCTTATCAACAATTCAAACACTTTAGGCAAAGAAAAAAAGAGAGAGATAAACACAAGGGAAAAGGAGTGAGTCGAATAGCTAGAGTGTAGGATTTGAGAGATGCATTATTAGATAAGTGCTAAATGCTCTTTTTATTAATAAAGATTCTTTTCTTTATCTTAATGTTGACATTAATGATTTTTTACCTGGTGTTATTATTTCTCTTTTACAGGAATTTGATGATCTCTTTTAAGAGGGAATTTTTAATGGATTACCATCTACAAGAGGGATAGAGCATTAAATTAACTTTATTTCTAGAGTTCAAATTCCAAGTCATCTAGCATATAGAACAAATTTAACAGAGACAAAAGAGATACAAAAGCAAGTGGAGGAACTCTTAAGAAGGGCTATATGAGAGAGAGCTTGAGCCCTTGTGCCTTACTTGTTTTATTAGTACCAAAGAAGGATAAGTCTTAGACAATGGGTGCACATTATTGCAACTTTCCACAAAATCACCGTATATTATAAATACCCTACCTCTAGGTTAAATGATATGTTTGATGAGTTGTATGGTGCATTTTTATTTTCTAAAATTAATCTAAAATCTTATTACTATTAACTTATGATTAGAGAAGGTGATTGATAGAAACTACCTTTAAAAGTAAATATGGTTTACATGAGTGGTTAGTAATACCTTTAGTTTAACTAGTACACCTAGCACTTTCATAAGATTAATGAACCATGTTTTGTATGGGTTTTTAGGCAAGTTTATTGTGGTTTATTTCAATGATATTCTATATAGTAAGACTTTAGATAAACATCTTGAACATTTAGGAAAGGTATTGCTATTTAGGTAAGAAAAGTTTTATGAAATTTTCAAGAAGTGTTTTTTTTTTTCACATCAAACATATTATATTTCTTAGTTAGTGGTGAGTGAAAAGGGCATAGAAATAGATGAGTAGAAAGTGAGATCTATTAAAGAGTGACCAAAACCAAAAACTGTGAGTGTTATTAGAAGTTTCTACGATCTTGCTAGTTTCAATAGGCTTTTTGTTAAGGAATTGGCATAATTACTACACCTTAGACCAAAACAATGAAAAGAGTGTAGGATTTAAGTAGGGTGATGGTCAAGAAGGAGCATTTAACTTAGTGAAAAAGAAGTTAAGTTCGATTCCTTTATTAGCTTTACTTAACTTTGCCAACACCTTTGATATTGAGTATGATCTTTTAAGTGTAGGAATTAAGGTAGTTTTGATGCAAGAAAGGAAATTAATAATATGGTGAGAAGTTTAGTGGAGTAGCCTTAAACTACCTAACTTATGATAAAGAGATGTATGCATTGATGAGAGCATTAAAGACTTGGCAACACTAATTGTAGCTTAATAAGTTTATGATACATACAAATCAATGAATCATTAAAGTAAATTTAAGGTCAAAGTAAGTTGAATAAGAGACATGCCAAGTTAGTGGACTTTATTGAAACTTTTCCTTATATGATTAAATATAAACAATTTAACGAAAATATAGTTATTAATGCACTATTTAGGAGGCATATTTTGTTGAGGACTTTGCATACTAAATTGATGGGTTTTAAGCATACTTGAGATTTAAAAATTGATGATTCTAATTTTGGTATTGCATTTAAAGTATATGAAAAGTTTGCATTTGAAAAGTTTTGTAGGCATGAAGGTTAATTCTTTAAATAAAAATGATTATGCATGCCTCATAGTTCTTTAAAAGAGTTGCTTAAGAGAGAAAGAAGAGATATAGAGAAAGTGTGTGAAAGATATGTTACATGTAAGTAAGCTACATCTAGAGTGTAATCACAGGGATTATACATATATACATACTTTTCCATATACCTAGTGAATGATGGATAGATATCTCATAGTTTTTTTTAGTTTACCTAGGTTTAAAAAGGGTAATGATTTAGTTTTGTGGTGGATAGGTTTTCTAAAATGGCAAATTTTGTTGTATGTCTAAAATGGATAGGTTTTCTAAAATTAATGATGCATCTAGATTGTTGAATTATCTTTTAATTAGATTAGTAGACCATATGGAGTTCCTATAACAATTACTTTGGATTAAGTTTTTTAGTTACTTTTGGAAAAATTTATGGGGAAAGTTGGCAACTAATTTATTATTCTTCATATCTTTCCATCCACAAATCGATTTCCAAATTAAGATAGTTAATAGAACTCTAGGTGCTTTGTTGCATACTATTGTTGGTAGAAATCTTAAAACTTAAGAAGAGTCATTATCTTTCATTGTATTTGTTTATAGTTGAACTATCTATAATGTGATGGGTTATTCTCCTTTTCACAATGTTTATAAATTTAACTCATTATCTCCTTAAGATCTTATGCCTATTTCTTTAGTCATATATTGAGAAGAGGGACCAATAATTCACCAAGTAAGCTAATAAGGAGAGAGAAAGAAATGACATTTTCCTTTTATTGTGTTTGTTTATAACTGGACTATCCATGGTGTTATAAGTTATTCTCCTTTTGAGATTGTTTATAAACTTAACTCATTATCTCCTTTAGATCTTATACATATTCCTTTAGGAGAAAAAAATATGGCCTAGATAGAAAGATGAGAGTCAAATTAGTGAAAAAGGCACATAAGAAGGTAAGATTAAACATTAAGAAAAGGACCATTAATACATCAAGCAAGCTAGCAAAGGGAGAAAAAGAAATGATATTTAAACACGATAATTGGGTTTAGATGTATTTTTAAAAAGAGAGACTTTTAGGAAAACATAAATTCAAGTTGCAACCAAAAGGAGATGGACCTTTTTAAGTTACAGAAATAGTTAGTAACATATACTTATAAAATCAACTTGCTAAGTGAGTATAGTGTTCGTACTGCTAATTTTTTTTATTTCTCCTCCTTTTGATCATTTAAATGAAGATGTTGATTTGAGGATCAATATTTTTGAAGGGAAAGGAAATAATATGAATTAGGCATCTGCATAAGTTACACAAGCTTTTAAGTGGGGACCCGCAAAGAGGGCTTAAACATATTATGAACAATTCATATTAAGCAATGATGAAAGTTACTAGTGATCTATTAAAGAAAACTAGGGGACCATTAACAAGGAATATAACAAAGAAGGCTAGGAAGCTTTGAATGATCTAATGATGGATCTTTATCATGAAACTTTGCTACTTTGAGAGATTGAAGTCAATCGTATAATATTTATTCAATTGAAGGAGGAAATTTTGAAAGAGACTATAAAATGTAATCTTATGTTGGTGACCGATTTTAGTCATGTATTGATTTTTTAGGCTTAAGAGATAGAACTAACCAATGTCAAAGTCATTATGGTGCCAGTTGTTATTCTTATACTAACTTACACCTTAAAAAATATAAGGGAACTGGAGTCATAATGGTCTTCTAATTGATTCAAACTTGTCTATGTTGAGCATATGTAAAGTTTCATAATAAAATCAATACCAATGTGCTTCCTAAATAAGTGTCAATCTTATGGTTTAGTTGTTTAAGTTTTTTAAATTTTAGAATGTTATTTCTTTTTTTGACTCTAGTTCTTAAGGTTCTTATGCTCCTAAGATTTTATACCTATAAAAGGTTATCTATTGGATATAATTTAGAACATCATTATTACTGATTACTCAAATAGAATTAGATAAAATTTATTGATTCTTTAAATTTTGGGTTATCTAATAACTTGTGATCGATCTTATCTATCTTGCTAGTGGCAATCAACTCTAAAATCTTATCAGATACATCCTGTCTTTTTTGTCAGTATGATAATTCATATCCTTCTCTTATATTTTAAGTTCTTAATTATTAGATTAGAATTTTTTTGATAGAATGATCCTTGGTCATTTTAATCTTGGTATTGAATCTCACCAATCTTATTAGTAAGAGTTATATTAATAACCTTATGAAATTCTTTCTCAATATCAAATTGCATAACCAAAGAGGGCTTAAACATATTGTGAAAGATTAATATTAAGCAATGATGAAAGTTACTAGAGATCTATTGAAGAAACTAGAGGACCATTAACAAGGAATATAACAAAGAAGGCAGAGAAGCTCTAAATGATCTAATGGTGGATCTTTATGGTGAAACTTTGCTATTTTGAGAGATTGAAGTCAATCCTATAATATTGATTCAAGCGAAGGAGGAAATTTTGAAAGAGATTATAAAATGTAACCTCATGTTGGTGATCGATGTCAGTCATATATTGATTTTTTGAGGCTTAAGAGATAGAACTAACCAATGTCAAAGTTATTATGACATCAGGTGTTCGTCTTATACTAATTTGCACCTTAAAAAATATAAGGGAACTAAAGTCATAGCTATCTTTTGATCGATGCAAGCTCATCTCTGTTGAGCATATGTACAATTTCATAATAAAATCAATACCAACGTGCTTCCTAAACAAGTGCCAATCTCATGGTTTAGTTGTTTTAAGTTTTTGAAATTTTAGAATGTTATTTCCTTTTTTTGACTCTATTTCTTAGGGTTTTTATGTTCCCAGAGTTTTATAACTATAAAAGGTTATCTTTTGGATGTAATTTAGAACATCATTATTATTGATTACTCAAATATAATTATATGAAATTTATTGATTCTTCAAATAAACTCTTGTTTTATGTTATCTTATAACTTGTGATCATATTTATCTTGCTGGTGCCGATCAACTATAAAAGCCTATCAGATACATCCTGTCTTTTTCGTCAGTATGATAATTCATATCCTTCTCTTATCTTTAAGTTCTTCATTATTAAATTAGAATTGTTTTGATAGAATGATCCTTGGTCATTTTAATCTTGGTATTAAATCTCACCAATCTTATTAGTAAGAGTTATATTAATAACCTTATGAAATTCGTTCTCAATATCAAATGGCATAACCAAATATTTACTATTTCATTCACATAAATAATCATATTCCATCATGTGCTCAATCTTTTCCCTAATTACTTCCTTGTATTTCTTAATATATTGTCTCAATGTTCTATTAGTATACATATAGCCATTAAAGTTAGCATTAATAACCTCATTTGTTTGCGTCATTAACATTCTTGCCCAAAAATATTCCCTAATATGTGGTAGAGCCCACTGCATGTGATTTTGTCACAAATTTTCAATGTTGGTGGCATCATATACAGCTTCTACAAATGTATTTTTAAAAGATTTTTATAACTCTTATAGGTATTGAATTTATCAATTAATTTCTTAATCATATGTCATGGACAAATTTGATGTCCTATTGTAAGGAATACTAGCTCAATGATAGTGAATTGAATTGTTGTCCAGACACCTTAACCATATACAACAAAATCAATGAAAAATATTTGGTCATATCATCAACTGGTAGTGCACGAACAAACAATATAGATTGTTCATAATGGTTTACACTAACATAGGTTAGTATTAAGCCTTCAATAGTTGTAATAGTTTTAGGCATTTTTTTGTTGGGAATTTATGTTAAACTAGATGAATGCAAAATTCTTAGTTTTTGCAAGAGTAAGTAAAATTATGTCCGTTACAGTCATTAAAAGGGTCTTAATATGTAATTGGTAGCATGTGTTAGGGATAATTAGACAACATAGGCTAGGGATAATTAGACAAGCATTTAATGTGTATAATGTAGATATTTTAGGAGTTATAGAATATTGTGATTAACTGGTACATATCCACTAATTATTTATCTAGCTTGTTAAATAATAATGATTGATCTATTCATATTGCTATCATTGAAACCTTGGCCTTAATGTTTGAGTATGTTGAGCAAGTTAAGGGATTAGTGGATGACAAAGAAAAAGGACATTCTTATGTACTAGAGAAAGAGAATTCATATTCAGTTCAAATGATTTTTTAAAAAGGCTCTAAGAAAGGGTTAAAAAGAAAGATATTCATAACTAGAAAATGTTATTTAAGAATGTTATAGAGTTTCTTGAGGTACAATCAATGATACGGATACCGTTTCGTAATGGTTGGTACTAGCCAAAAGATTCTATATTGGTTAAAATACGGAAAGGTATCACCTCTTTTGGTACTGACCTTAGGTATCGGTCGATACCGACCGATATTTGAAATGCTAGTAGAGTATCAAGTGGTACCATTAATTTTGAAAAGTTAAAACACTAAAGAGAATTTTTTAAAAAATAAAATCAAGCCCTTGACTTTATCACTTACCTCTCTTCTCTCTCTATCTCTCACCAGTATCTCTCTCACCTCTCTCTGTCTTACCGATGCTCGTCGTTGCCGTCCTCCACAACGACACCACCATACCTCCCCCCGCTTGTGGGTATGTCTGCCTCCCTCTCTACTGTGATTTTCCTATAGTCTCCACCGCATCTCTCCTCCTTCTCCTCGGCTTCACCTGCTGCTACCTCACTCCTCCTCTCCTCTACCTACTACTATCCACATCCGGCTCTGTCTATCTCCACCATCGCTGCTTGCTTCTTCTCGTCTTCTATAGAAACCATATCTAGTTTTCACCCGACCTAAGACCGACCCACTAAATTTGTGATTTTTTGGGTATGTTTTAGATTTTTTTTTCTGCTCTTGACATTTATGAATTGTGAATGTGGGTTGTGAATGGTTGAAACTTGGTGAATTTCGTGAATGGTTCGAAGAGCTTGGAATTGAATTGTTGTGAATCGTTTATGGTTGGATTTGGAATTGAATGAAACGGATGAAGTGTGTTGTTTATCTATTTTGTTTGGAAGTTCATAAGTCACTGAGGCTCTAAGGCCTTTAGATTTGGAATTTGGATTGGTTTATTACAATTTGCAATTACAAACTAAATTATAAATAAATTAGATAACAAATTAAATCAAATTAAGCCTATCTATATAATTTCAATTTTATTTGAATTATATGGGTTGGTTTAAATGTTTAAAAATAAAAATTGTTTAACAATATTCAACCTTTTTAAAGATTGAATGCAACATTTATAACATCTTTAAAACATATATGAAAATATTTTATACATCAATGATTCAGTATTATGAAATTTGCAATTATTTTGAGTCTTTGACTCAATTTAGAATTCTTAGTTAAAATAACTTTGTTTAATTAAAAAAGACCTAAGAATAAAAAAGCAATAATATAACTATAAGTTTAACAGTAATTACATATCATTAAAATTCTTATTAAAGCAATATTAATTAACACAATTTGTAGCAAATATACTATAAATTATAATTCAAGATAGTTTTTTAAACTCTTTGTGCATTGTTTTCCTAGGTTTAGCGTAATTTATTTTACATTAACTAAAATTTTGGTGAATAAATATAAAATTACTGAATTGTTGGTTTTTGACTTAATGAATTGTGTTAGATAAAATTGAATTGTGTTGAATGAAATTGAATTGTGTATAATGTAATCATACAAAATGAGTTATATTACATATGATGAACATACGTATTGTGTAATTATGTATGTTGAATACTTGAATTATTAGTTTTTAACTTATCGAGGAATTATGTTGGATAAAATTAAATTTTGTATGACGTAATCATATAAAATGAGTTATCTTACATATGATGGACATACGTACTGTGCAATTGTATATATTAAATACTTGAATTATTGGCTTTTAACTTATTGATAAATTGCATTGGATAAAATTGAATTGTGTTGGATGAAATTGAATTGTGTGTGATGTAATCATACAAAATAAGTTATATTACAGATGATGGACATGCATATTATGTAATTGTGTATGTTAAATACTTGAATTATTGATTTTTGACTTATTGATGAATTGTGTTGGATGAAATTGAATCGTGAGTGATGTAATCATACAAAATGAGCTACATTACATATGATGGACACGCGTATTATGTAATTATGTATGTTGAATACTTGAATTGTTGGTTTTTGACTTATTGATAAATTGTATTGGATAAAATTGATTTGTCTTGGATGAAATTGAATTTTGTGTGAAGTAATCATACAAAATGAGTTACATTACATATGATAGACATGTGTATTGTGTAACTGTATATGTTGAATACTTGAATTGTTGGTTTTTGACTTTTTTTTATTCTTCAAGTAAACGTCCATTTTATTATAATGGAAAGTAATGGAACAACAGAAAATTTTGTGTGTTCACAAAGTATACAAAATCTCTATCAAATTGTTCAATTTTGTGTGTCCACAAAGTATACATATTTCTCTCCTTTTTTTGTTTTTCTTTCTATTTGTATTTCTTTCCACTTGATAGGATTTGTTGGATCTGAAGGCCTCTGCTGAAAGCTTGGTTGAAGAGTAGTCTGGTTTGGAGCTCAGAGATAATAGGGAACCGGGTCAAAACAGCCATTTGTGCAAAGATGACCCGACCCATCATGTACTCGTATCCTCTAGCTAGAGCTTTCACATAACCGCATTTTATAACCTTTTACTATCGGTCTGCAAGCTCGTGCTATGATTATGCTCCTGCTTCTGCCAAAATCGCTTTCTTTGGTGGCCTTTAGGTGACAAACCAAAAATCCTGATGGGTTCAAGATAAAGGAGCAAACAACCAAGAAACCACCAACAACTACGTTGAGAATCTGAGAAGACTGAACATCCCTCTGCACCTCCGCTGCTAAAGCTGAGCCTTCAAGCACCGAGGCCTAGGAAAGAAACCTTTGAGACCTGAAAACCCATACTCTGCTTACAGTTACTCTATCCAGAAATTCTCATCTGCCGCAACATCATCATCAATGCTAGGCTCAACAATGACAACATCCCTCAAATTGTTCAATGTCTGTCTTTTCTTCTTCTGGCTTTGCTCTGTTAGAAGCAGATCCCATGTTCTTCTTCTTTTCTTCTTCTTCCTCGTCTTCTTCTCCGTCTTCTCCGTCTTCTTTTTCTTGTTTAACTTAATGGACTGAGAGCCCACGTATATGAGAAAGTTTGTCTTTTTTGATTTGTCGAAGAGCAGGACAGCGGACTATACGCAACTGTTGGAGTTGGGGGGTGATGGTCGGTGATAGTAAACAATATGGCAATGTCTTCAAATTTGCGCAGTCCCAGATCTCGAGAGAATTAAGGCATGGCATAACTGTAATTGTATTATTAAAACTCTCCATCAACCACCCATCAATATCATCCCACTCTTTCCATTCCAAAAATTCCTTAATTTTAAGTATCCTCAATTTTGGAAATGATATGAAAGATGTTGCCGTTTCTTTTTCTTTTTCTATTCCCAAAAATTCAACACCCACTCTTTTCACCCTCATTTTCTCCGTGTATAGCTCTTCAAGGCTTGACAACTTTCCCAATGGAGGCAATTCCTCACAATTTCGACAGTTAGCAATCCTAAGCACCCTCAGGAGATTCAGCTTCATCACCCAACTTGAGAACAACGTCTTGCCTTCATACTCTATTATTTTTTATGTTTCCAAATCCGAAGGTGGCTTTTCCTTATCTTCTTGCACATGATCAGGTATGTGAGAGAGTTTGTCTGTTTGGATTGGTTGAAGAGCAGTACAGCCGCGTATAACTAACACTTGGAGTTTGGGGGTGATGGTCGATGATAGTAAACAATATGGCAATGTCTTCAACATTGGGCAGCCCTAGATCTCGAGATGATTAAGGCATGGCATAACTGAAATTGTATTATTAAAACTCTCCATCAACCACCCATCAATATCATCCCACTCTTCCCATTTCAAAAATCCCATAAATACAAGTTTCTTCAATTTTGGAAATGATAAGAAAGATGTTGCCGTTTCTTTTTCTTTTTCTATTCCCAAAAATTCAACACCCACTCTTTTCACTCCCATATTTATTAAGCGTAGCACTTCAAGGCTTGACAACTTTCCCAATGGAGGCAATTCCTCACAATTTCTACAATTAGTAATGTAAAGCTCCCTCAGTAGATTCAACTTCATCACCCAACTTGGGAACAACGTCTTGCTTTCATACTCTTTTATTTTTAATGTTTCCAAATCTGAAGGTGGCTCTAAAACTTCAAGTAACTCTTCCTCATCTTCTTGCACATGATCCCCATCAAAAACCAATTTCAAACCATTGACGTTTTTTTTCTTCATAAGTTGTGCTTTTCTTGCCTCTTCTACCTTTCTCACATTCCCCAACCCTTTTATCACCAAATCTTTTCTAAGATTATTCAACTTCTCCATTTCAACAATACAAGATGTTTCATTCTCATACACACCTACAATGAAGTTTCGCAACTGTTTGAGATGCAAGAGATTTCCAAATCCTTTGGGAAGATATTTTATCTTCCTACAATACCTAATATCTAAGAACATCAAATTGATTAGTTTTCCAATCTCTTGAGGCAATTCTATCAGACAATTTCTGAGATTTAACGTCTGCAAATTGTAACACTCACATAAGGTCTTCGGTAACTTCTCTAGATTTTCATTCCTAGACAAGTCAAGCCACCTGAGATGAACTAATCTATTTATTGAAGATGGAACTTCTTCAATGCCACAATCGCTAAGATCTAACGTCCTTAGACATGTCAAATGATCAAATATATTCTTAACTACATCAACAGCCAATGATGATTCATATCCAAGGAATTGAATGATCAAACTGCGTAATTTGTTGAGACCATAAATAAATACAGGGAATGAAGCATCTTTTTCTATCACCAAAGTTAAATGACGAGCATTTGCATTTGAGCGTAAAGAGTTTTCATTAAACTCTGTACCATTTGAGACTTCTATCATCAAGCACTCATCTTTTGCAAATGTTTGGGCTAAATCACT